>CAUYPK010168546.1:0-58513 GCA_963574355.1 Loris lydekkerianus
TGTCTTAACACAATAACTAAGAAAATGCCAGGAATGCTATGTTAACCAGTGTGATGAAAATGTGTCAAACTGTTTATAAAACCAGTGCATGGTGCCCCATGATCGCATTAATGTACACAGCTATGATCTAATACTAATAAATAAATAAATAAATAAATAGAAAGACATAACTTCTGACAAAACTTATATCTAATCTTAGATCTCTCACAGCAACATTATAAAAGAGAAATGAAAACAAAGAGTGGAAAAGGAAAGATTAGATAGCACAACAGAAGGTTGTCTCCTGGATTTTCATGCTCTGCTTTTATCTCTGCAGCCTTAAGGATTTATTGGCACCCATTTCATTTGCTTTCTCTGGGTTTAAAATTGAAGTGATGAGATGGAGTATTACCCGTGTGCGTTGACACATCCATGAATGGCATGTGATAGTTGCCTGGGAAACTAGAAATGAAATTCTACAGGCCTTCGAAATGCCTTACATTTGAGAATAAAGCCCAGCTGTAGTTTAAACAGCACATTGATGGTGAATGTTGATCCCACAAGGTATTTCTTAGAATATTTGAGCTTTAGACAACATAACTGCCCCCTACCAAAGTTACTAAACCAATAAAGAAATTTATTATCTAATAAAACTAGAAGTCCAGAAGAAGGATGGGCTCCCAGAGTTTTGTAATGAAAGGCCTAATGTAATTCAAGCATCCAGGTCCTCTTCTTTCTCCTCTGAAATCCTGAGTACGAGCTGCCTCCTAAGGCTGATTTTCCTGGGCCTTCAGGATGGCTGACAGTGACCATCAGAGTGACATTAATTCTCATTTCTTGCTACTAGAAAAGAGATAGAGAAATTTCTCCCTTAAGCACAGAAAGTATGTCTTCTCTTCAATCAAATTGGGAAAATTTAATTCACATGTCCACTTGCAGAATAGCGGATGCCATGAACTAACTGGCTTAGACTTATCAAAATCCCTCTGAGGGCTACATGTACTGTAAATCTCTGGAGTAAAGGGGCTTCTATTAGGAAGAAGAAAGGGGAAAATTAGCATTAGATGTTGTCTATATCATAAAATGGAGAGGCAATGGTTAACAGCAAACTATACTGGAAAAAATGTTCAAAGAATGGAATCTTTCTCTAAGTGTCATTATTCTGTCCCATCAAATGGTGGGCATGTGTTTCCTCAACTAATGATAAAAATACAGAAAAGAAGGGGAAGGAATTCTGACAATTCCAACTTTTCTCCTTTCATAGTATTTTAACACTCTCCATTGAAGCCCCTAGAAATTACAATTTTGAAACATGTGATACCAATGCTTTTGTTGACATTCCAAACATTAGAATGTTTGTGATGTTATAACAATTAATTTATTAATACAGTTTCCTGCCTTCTAAATTCTTTATTTAACATGTTTATAATAAACAATTTTCTGCATCTATATTAATTGTACATATAGCTACACACATTAGCAAGCAATTAATCATGTTTTTTGATTTTTCCCCCTTCTTTTAGAATCATGAACAATTGTTCTACATTAAAAATTGTGGCTCAAAGGAGTAGGGCACTGGCCTCATATGCCAGAGGTGGTGGGTTCAAACCCAGATCCAGCCAAAAACTACAAAAAAAAAAAAATAATAATAATAATAATAATAATAATTCCAGCACATGAAGGCCTGACCAAGCAACATAAGGTATGTCTAATCAGCTCTTGCTCTATTGCAATCCGGGTATGAGTCGCTTTAAAAATTTTCAGACAGACTGTATATGGTTCATTATTTCACTTCCAAGAAACAGAGTTGACAGCATCCTTTCTTACTCAGTTGTGCAAGTTTCAACTTGCTCTCCTTATCAATGTTGGTGGGAGGGATTATTGTTTCTGACTTGCAGATTTTACATTTCTTGATTTTTGTGTATCACAAAACTTCTGTGATGACCCACATATACGAAGAATGTACTAGTTTTCTATTTCAGTGCCATAAATTACCAGGAAGGTAGTAGCTTAAAGCTACTGTATTACATCCCAGTTTCTATAAGTCAGGAGTATGACCCACGGTATAGCTGGGTTTTCTGTTGAAGGTTTCATGGGGTGCAATCAAGGCTGCAATCAAGTGTCAGTCACGTTGTCATTCTGCTCTGAGTCTCAATGTCCTCATTGAAGCTCATTAATTTTAACCCATTTATGTTGGAGGTTGAAAGTTTTGAATTTTTTGCATGACTTTTTGACATACTCCCATCATGCCCATATCCTCAGAAGTGACTAACTCTGTGCACCATGTGATAACATGTACCCTCAGGAGGCAGATGTGTGTGAAGTATCAGACCTTGGCCGTGATCTTGAGCAGTAGGATGTAAATAATCCACATGTCACTATCATTCTGGAACACAAGGCATGCGCCATCATTAAGGTGGTTGCTTGAATTCAGTTTCTTTCGGTTGTAAGATATTTCCTGTCTTCTTGATAAATGTCGAAAAGGGAACACTCTTGCTCCTGAAGGCCACCCCCAGTTCCTTTGTAGTGTTTGCTTTCTTCCAGGATCATTGCTTGTCTTGCTGACTTTGCATCTCTGACCTCTAGACCCAGATCTAAGGGCTCAAATGATTAGTCAAACTCACTAAATAATCTCTTTATCTTAAAGACAGTTTATTTGGGACCATAACTTGATGTGCAAAATCCACATTCACAAAGGCAGCTAGAATTGAATAACAGGGTAAAATTGTATGTACATCATGGAGCTTCCAATATGTGAGGGCTGAACTAATGATGAAGATGTGCCATTTTTGATGGGAGATCCAAATATTGTTGGACCAGCTCTTACATGTTAGCTAAATACAGGAAAACAACGATATGCATCTCCTCTCCCCTATCCTCTCCCCTATCCTTATCTCCTTTCTCCTTTCTTATTTTTTCTATCCCATTGAACACAAACCAGTTAATTTTCTCCGCTATGCAAAGCAAAACAAAATAAATACCTCCTTAGGCTGGAACAACAGGATGAGAAGGCAGAGAAAAACAATAAAAAGTAATAGTATGTCTGAAAAAGATCAGTAAGAATGTCATTGACAAGAAAGAAGACGTGGGGATGTGGGTTGATACCAAAACAAAGAAACAAAAGCAAGCACACATGAGAGAAAAGAGAATTTGTGATGAAGTTAGCACAAGAGAAAGCATTATAGGAGAATCAAAGATTGGGAAAAGCAAGGTTTGATGACAGAATTTAAAGTAGCAATAAGGGTGGTGTCTGCAGCCATGGATTTGTGGTTGCTTTGAAAAAGGTGCTTTCCTTTTTTTTTTTTTTTTTTTTTTTACCGTGAATACCTTCCTGTGGTAAGAAAAGCTGATGAAGCACATAGTTGTGTACATTTCTTGATCTTGTTAGCAACGTTTCTCAACACTCACTTTATTTTGTTTTGGTCAAGCTTCTACTTTGAGAAGTCAGGCAAAGCAGATAACATCACACTTAGTAAAATCATGAAGGCCAAACCATAACTATGAAAAAAAAAAAAAAGACATTAAAAATAGCCCAAGAAGTTCTTAGAAAACCTTTGCAACAAACTATTTGGACCAGAAAGTGGGAATTTGTAAAGCTCAGTATGTTTTATTCTCATTTTTCTTTTTCAATATATGAACAAAAATGAAAATAATTTAAAAACAATTTCATAAATCCACTCCCCCAGAGCACCATAGAACAAAGAAATACTACATATGACTGTCAATTGTTTGTTAGTTACTAAATCTGAAATGATGACAAGAGAAAGTTAATGACAGAGGGTTAGCCTGGCTGAGCTGTTCAGTAGCATGTACATGTATGAACACGTGTGTATGTGCATAAAACTCACATGTATATATATGTGTGTGTCCAGGTGTATTCCAATAGCTATCCTTTAAGCAAGCCATCTGCATCAATTTTAAAATAAATTATGAACTATTTCAGATGTGTTTTCATTTTAAGAAGAAAGAACATATAGTGTCTTAAATACAAGAAACTGCATTTTGGCTTTTCATTTTTTTGATATTACAGAGGTTCTTATTCCCATGAAAGAAGGGTCTGAGCAGAGATTGATGATTACTGTGAAATCGGCTGTCAAGGTGACAAGCAGGCAAGGTGAGATATATGCCCGGCTGCTCCTAATATCCTCTGTAGGGGAAATGCTCATAATGTCTTTTGTAAGTTAATACAAAGATTAACCTTTTTCTTCAAGGAGACATTGTCGACCATGAGGGGTTGCTGTTGACTCACTTTCATTTTCTTGTGAGAATTTGTGAGAACACCTCTCTCCCTCTGCCAAGAAGCTTTAGGATATATCAGAGGTATGATTCAGAATCCAACTTTCTTATGAATTTGATGCCCATTCTAATTAGATGACTACTTATTTGGACATGTGTACAACATCTCTCAGAAGAGTGAAGGGGAGTTTTTCTGAGAGTAGTGGCAGAGACGTGCAAGAATGTTGATGACAGTTGCCACAGACAACAGTGATGTCAAGATTATTAGTCTAAAATGAAAAGCAGTGACCTCTTTAGGCATTGACCTCTTTAGGCATTTGTACCTACTTTTTCCCCTTCATCCTAGACCTGACTTTTTGAGTGTGACTTACCATTCCTGAGTTACCAGGTTATCATTTCTCTTTAGTAAAAAGTGCTTGAGCTCCATTCCCCATGTCATTTGGGCTTAAATATTTATTTCAAAACTACCAGAAAGCAGGGACACTTTGTGACTTTGGGCACACAAATGACATTTGAAATGAAGTTCAAAAAAGCCACCAACTTGTCAGCTAGGTAGTGGAAAGTGTGCCACATCGCTTTGCAAATTATGACTACAAATATACTGAAAGCAATCTTGTCAAGCTGCTCTGTTCCTTCTGTTAACTTGAACTTTATTTTAGTTGATTCACAATTCTAATGAAGGCTGGCATTGATGATTCTTGTTTGAAAAGGTCAAAGTTATACCAAAGTCTATATAAATATCTTTGTTCTATTATGTCCTACCCCATAGCTACCACTGAGTTTTCCTGGTAGCTTATACTGGGAGGAACATGATCGGTGTATCACTTTACTGCCAGTTGTTCTTAAGAAATATAGCTCTCTGGGAAGATAAAAATGACTTAATGCATAATAGGATTTAATAATGAATGAGAAGGATCAAAATTAGTTATTGCTAATTGTTTAAAATTTAGTTTTATTTCAAAATAAGAATTAATCTGAATATAAAATAACAATAATAACATCACCATGCATTTTTATTCTAAAATTTATGAATGTGAATTACATGATAATGTTTCCACAATACTGTTTCTTAGAGAAAGGTTTTATGGGTGACATTTTTATTTGTCACTATATTGTCATTGGACAGTTAGCTAGTAAGTCCATAATTATGAGTCAAACTGATTTTTTCATTATATCTGACTTCAAGAATAAATAAATAATTTATTAAATTAATTGGGCTCTTTTTTTAAATGCTTCTGAGGTGATTATCATAATACCTAAGTAATCAGAATCAATCTAAATAAATTAAATCAATAAAGTATTATCCTAAATTATACCTTAATGGAGTAATCTCATTAATACTGTCAGAAATTAGTAGAATATCTTCTAGATCTGCAATCCCTGGGGCTCTGAGTGGCACTGATCCATAGTCTGTTAGGAACTGGGCCACACAGCAGGACCTGAGCGGTGGGTGAGCCCATGAAGCTTCATCTGCATTTACAGATGCTCTCCATTGCTCACGTTGTGGCCTGAGCTCCAAATTCTTTTTCTTTTTTTTTTTTTTTATTAAATTATAGCTGTGTACATGAATGTGATCATGGGGCACCATACACTGGTTTTATAGACCGTTTGACACATTTTCATCACACTGGTTAATATAGCCTTCCTGGCGTTTTCATAGTTATTGTGTTAAGACATTTATATTCTACATTTACTAAGTTTTACATGTACCCTTATAAAATGCACCGCAGGTGTAATTATACCTGAGCTCCAAATTCTGTCAGATCATTAATTTTTCACAGGAACACATCCCCTACCATAAACTGCACATGCAGGAGATCTAGGCTGTATGCTCCTTGTGAGAATCTAAAGGCTGATGATCTGATGTAGAGCTGGGGACATAAGCAATACCCTTTGGATGTCACTGCATCCCATTACATTCAGATAGGACCATCCAGTTACAGTAAAACAAGCTGAGGGCTCTGTTGTGCTTTCAAAATTGACAAGACACCAGCACACTCTAAGATTCCAAAGCAAGGTAAGCTTATTGCATGGGTAAGATTATGTAAAAGATTATAAAGTGAACCAAAATGATAGGAAATATTAGAGAGTAAACATAAGGTTAGCAAGGGGGAAAAGTTACATACAATTACAATGTACTCACCAAATCTGCACATGAGCCTGTGGAAGACATCAGCAGGCAGGGTTCCAACTGCCGAAAGGGTTGTCCACACCCAGTAAAGTAAGTTATGTACAACTCTGATACACTCACCAAATCAGGGGAACACTTACATCTCAGCTTGTGAGCTGAGAAGTCCTGAGAATATCTGACCATATTCCCATGGGAATAGTTCCCAGCAGTGCGTCCACTCCACAGATGAGACTTTATGTTGCTGCTCGGGGGTGGGGCTTCCCCTTTTACTGTCAGAAAGAATAATGTACAGGTAGTTGTGAGCCACTCAAAGTGAGCCAAAAGCTTGGGAATGTTTATAATCCATTCTGGGAGAGTGGCCAAGTCCCCTTGAAGGTAGTAAACACCTCAAGACACCTTGAAGAGACCTTGGCTTTTATCCTGAGGACAGGGTAAAGGTGTCGAGATCTACAATTAAATGAAGACAGAGATACTCATGCTAAGTTTGTTCAACTTCCCTTACTTTCCCTACAGGTTCCCACTGATTTTGCTTTATTCAACATATAATGAATAATTATTTTATTATATATTGCAATATAATAATAATAGAAATAAAGTACATAATAAATGTAATGCATTTGAATCACCCTAGAGCCCTTCTCCCCACTACCATTCGTAAAAGCAGTGGCTTCCATGAAACTGATCCCCCAGTCCCAAACAGGTTGGGGACCCCTGTTCTAGACATTCTAAAGAACACTGGCAGGGTAAATGAGATTAGGGATGTTTGACAGGGGAATTTACCAAGTTAAGGAAACTATGTTACCAATTAGAAGAACAGCTCCCAGTGTGGAGCTGGGGACATAAGCAATACCCTTTGGATGTCACTGCATCCCATTACATTCAGATAGGACCATCCAGTTACAGTAAAACAAGCTCAAGGCTCTGTTGTGCTTTCAAAATTGACAAGACACCAGCACACTCTAAGATTCCAAAGCAGTTAAGCTTATTGCATGGGTAAGATTATGTAAAAGATTATAAAGTGAACCAAAATGATAGGAAATATTAGAGAGTAAACATAAGGTTAGCAAGGGGGAAAAGTTACATACAATGACAATGTACTCACCAAATCTGCACATAAGATACTTTTGTTTCCCAATTTACTGAAAAATTTAAGGCTTTCCACATAAAAATACTCACCTGCAATCTTTTTAATTTCTAAAAATCACACCCACGGTTTCTCTCTCTTTTGCATTTTACTATGTCCTAGAAAGAAATATTCTTCCTTAAAACAAGATTGATCCTTCTGCTTATGCTGTAATCCTATTTATCTGTCTATTATTTTCTAGGACTTTGATTTATCAAATACATTTTTTAAAATTGCATATACTTAGTATTTCTTTAGTGTTTCATATCCAACTACTTCCTTTCCTTCCGCCTGAAAATATGCTTAGGAGAAACAACAAACCACCTCCAGAAAAAAAGCAAACAACTTTCTGTGATGTTACTGCATCCAAACTATGTACTCTGTCATTTTCTATTTTCTTTCATAAATTACAAAAAGAGATGACTATATCTTTGGTTCCCTGCTTTCTGAATAGCTAACATTTTATATACTCAGAATTTTTTCTCTCAAAGATTGCTAAATAGTTTATATAAAAAAAATTATTTTCTCAGCTGTGTAGAATCTTTTTTGTTTAATCAGATCCCAGTAATGTATTTTTGGTGTTGCTTCAATTTTATGAGGTGGTAGTACTCCTCATAAAATATTCTCCCAGGCTGACTTATTCAAGTGTTTTCCATGCACTTTCTTCTAGTATTTTACGGTTTCATGTCTTAAGTTTAAATCTCTAATCCAGTGAGGGTCTATCTTTGTTAATGGTGAAAGGAGTGGGTCCAGTTTCAGTCTTCTACAGATCACATCCAGTTCACCCAGCACCATTTGTTAATTAGGGAATCTTTTCCCCATTGAATGTTTTTGATTGGCTTATGGAAGATCAAATGATGGTAAGTAGCTGGATTCATCTCTTGGTTCTTATTCTGTTCCATACATCTACCTTTCTGTTTTTGTGCCAATACCCTGCTGTTTTGATCACTATCAATGTGTAGTATAGTCTGAGGTCTGGCAAGCAGACAGCCTTCAGAATGGGAGAAGATATTTGCAGTTTATGTCTCTGACAAAGGTTTAATAACCAGAATCCACAGGGAACTCAAATGTATTAGCAAGAAAAGAACAAGTGATCCCATCTCAGGGTGGGTAAGGGACTTGAAGAGACACTTCTCTAAAGAAGACAGGCACATGGCCTACATACACATGAAAAAATGCTCATCATCCTTAATCATCAGAGAAATGCAAATCAAAACCACTTTGAGATATCATCTAACCTCAGTAAGATTAGCCCACATCACAAAATCCCAAAACCATAGATGTGGGCATGTATGTGGAGAAAAGGGAACACTTCTGCACTGCTGGTGGAATGCAAACTGATAGGTTCCTTTTGAAAAGATATTTGGAGATCACTTAGGGATCTAAATATAGACCTGCCATTCGATCCTGCAATTCCTCTACTAGGTATATATCCAGAAGACTAAAAGTCACTTTATAACAAAGATATTTGCACCAGAATGTTTTTTGAAGCCCAATTCATAATTTCTAAGTCATGGAATAAGCCCAAGTGCCCATCGACCCAGGAATGGATTAATAAACTGTGGTATATGTACACCATGAAATATTGTGCAGCCTTAAAAAAAGATGGAGACTTTACCTCTTACATGTTTACATGGATGGATCTGGACATTCTAAAGACATTCTAAAGAACACTGGCAAGGTAAATGAAATAGGGATATTCTTCTTAGCAACATATCTCAAGAATGGAAGAAAAAGTATCCAATGTAGTTAGCCCTACTATGAAACCAATTTATAAACACCCACACATCCATATGAATGCTATAACCCAACTACAGCCCAAGATGAAGGGGAAAGAGAAGGGGGAGGGGAGAGGAGATGGGGGCAGGGAAGGTAATTGGTGGAACTGCACCTATGGTGCATTTTATAAGGGTACATGTTGAATCTACTAAGTATGGAATATGTATATCTTAACACAATAACTAAGAAAATGTGGTGAAGGTTATGTTAACAAGTTTCATGAAAGTATTTCAAATTGTATATAAAATCAGCACAATTGTACCCCATAATTGCATTAATGTACATAACTATGATTTAATAAAAAAATTATTTTCTCTTCAATCCTGATGTCAATGTCCAAGTTTTATTTGAAATATTTCTCTGCCAGCGTCCGTCATTTATTTCCTATCTTTCTGGTTCTACTATTTTTCCCTCTGACTTTCTCTTTCCAATTCACTTTTGGTAACACCTAATGCCCTGCCCTATCTGCCAGCTAAATTCAGGAATATATGCAAGCCTTGGCTTTGTTTTGCTTCCCTCTATTCTGTACTTGTTTCCTTGGTAACTACATTTATTTCCTTAATCACAAATTAATTCCATTTTCAATTAGTTTTCAAGTCTATTTACCCTTGATCTAACTCACGCCTGGGCTGCTGATCTTCTTTCTCAAATATGATTCAATTGCTAATACAATAATTTCCAAAATATAAAATTTAGATGGTTTAACAATTTCAAAACTTAAACTTTTTAATCTTTTAAGCCTTTTCTTTTTAACCTCTTTCTCAAATTTTCCCAAGACACTAACTCGAAATCTTGGCCGTAAAGTTTGCTTCTTTCCTGTGGCCTCACACATCTACTCAGATGTCCTGTCCATGAATTTATTCCCCTCAGTGTTTCATTTATTTTTCTATCCCTTTTCCTGATAATAACCAATATTGGAGTTTAGGCTTTTTGCTTTTTCCCTCACATTATTTTACCTTATTTATATGACAATTTTATGGTGTTGTTTCCTTATTCAATATCTTGTGTGCAAGCATCATAATAACCTCTCCTTGCTCAAAACTGCTTATCCTCTAAATTACATGAGAAATGGTGCCTTCTCCTTGGGCTAAAAAGACTTTTGGCACACCATGATCTCTAACCCAATTTAATAAAAATTCTTACCCTTGTATTTATTTGCCATTATCATCAGTCAACAGTGTCACGTCAGAAATCACAAGTTTTCTACTATAATTTTTTATCCTCTTTATGGATGTATACTCATGTAATTATCAACTGTCCTATGAAATAAGTAGAGTAGACTCTCTGTAGGTGGACCACCCTAGGGACTGTAACAACCTGTCAACATACAGCTGGGTCACAAGGAACTGGGCCTACCCTACTGATACATACATGTGGTGCATGTCCAGTCTTTGAAAATTAGGTCAACCTAAGGAGGTGGTTAAAATAGGTAGATGGTTAATTATGGAGGTTGTACTGTATTTATATTTCTTCTTGGTAAGTGATAGCATTGCAACTTGGAAAGTTAGTTGCTCAAGACAATTTTGGCAGCCATAAAAACGTGCCTTTCACAATTCACAACTGACAATGTCTTCAGTTACTGGGCTCTGAAATCAATCACCATGTATACATAAGGTCACATTTCTTATGGCTGGCCTTAGCCAATGCCACAGAACAGCAGGGATATTAACACAGGCTCATTCCTGGAAGAAATAAGAGGATAACAACTGATAACCACTAATAAGAGGATAACTTCTGATAAACAACTATGGCTCAAGGGCTCCCTGTCAACTTTGCTGAAATATTCTTGAGCTGCTGTGAGTCTAAGTCCCTCTTTCTTCCCTTCTCTTTCACATGAGTCAGATGGACATAATAGTCTGACAATGTCCCCAACCTTCTTTGGCCCCCTCCCACTTTCCCTCACAGGCAATCAACCTCTTGTACTTCTGATTCTGTCTTAGTATGTGCTTTTCAGAGATCTCAGACTAATAGTGACAATACTGCTTTCACACTCTAGAATACCTACGGACAAAGGAGGTGTGCTCAATCACTAACGCACGGCTCCCACCTGCATTCTCAGTCTTCTCACACAGGCGTGTCCACCACACTCTACCCAAAGTAGGCCACTATCCATTTCCACTCCAATATCTTCCAATCTCCCTCTCAACATTGTGTCACTTTTCAGGTAGATTTCAAACCCTACCTATCCTTTGAAGCTTTTTTAATTTTTATTATTTTTTAATTTTTTTATAGTTTCAGGTTTATGGAGGTACAAAAATATTAGGTTACACTGTTTGCATTTGTTAGGCAAAGTCTCTCTTATAATTGTGTCCTGCCCCTAAAAGGTACGCCATACACTGTAACTCCCCGTCTCTCCCCTTCTCCCCTCTCCCCACTCCCTTGTTTCCCCACCCCTTGCCTTGAATTGATTTGAATTTTTCTCTTATGTGACTATTACAAAAACATTTTTGACCCAATTTGAATTCTCCCTTCCCTGTATCTCTATTTGCACTTCTTGTCTTACTTTAAGAAATATTTTAACATTGTGTAAAATAGTGTCAAAGTATGTAAGTTGCTACCTTCTCATTTCTACTACTGACTTCCTTTGTGAACTTCATTTGGGATATTTCCATTATTCCCTGAGTTCTATCTCACTGTAACCAAATATAAGTAGAAACAATTTCCAAGTCAGCCAAATAATTTTCATAATAGTGGGTCCTTATAAGTCTTGAAAATACATAAATATCTGTATACTTTAGCATTTGCAAGTTAGTAGTCTATAATTTTTTAGGATTTCTGAAGCATCAATAAAATAACTTGTCAGATATTACTGTAAATAAGATTTCTAAGAGTGGTTATGTTTTTTTCTTCTACAGTCCTCTTACACCATTTATTTATCTTGATATATTGTATGTTGTGTTCAATGTGAATGAAAACAAAGCATCCCTGTCTGTTCAACTGGCCTAGAAAAGGGCCATGGGTAAAGAAAAATATTGGGTAAAATTTTATAGATAGTGATTTAGGATTTAAATGTATGGCTTTAAATTATACTTTAATATAATCTTCCTTGCAATTATAACATTCCCATAGTTACAAGGTAGAGAAAAGAATACAAAATAGTGGTTTGGGACCTGTAGCTCAGCGGTTAGGGCACCGGCCACATACACAGGGGCTGGCAGATTTGAACCTGGCCTGGGCCTGCTGAACAACAATGACAAGTGCAACAAAGAAAATAGCCAGGCGTTGTGGTAGGAACCTGTAGTCCCAGCCACTTGGGAGGCTGAGGCAAGAGAATAACTTAAGCCCAAGAGTTTGATGTTGCTGTGAGCTGTGATGCCATAACACTCTAATGAGGGCGACATAGTCTCAAAAAAAAAAAAAAAAAAAAAAAAAAAAACAGAAAAGAAAATCCAAAGGAGTAATTTTGAGAACAATTATTTCCAAAATTTTGAAAATTTAGGTCCTCAGGAAAAGAAGATTACTAAAGAAGCTATTCTACCCTATTATCCAAATGGTACACTATTTTCACCTATTAAGTACAATCATGGGGAAGGTAAGAAAGTTTAGCATTAGTAGCAGAATCACCTTTCATTCATTGTGCATCAGTGTTAACACATTAAAAACCATTTAGTTTCATTAATCAAAATAAATGTACTAACTCATAGCTTAAGTAAAGCATTTTTAAGTCCACTAAGTGCTTGGTTACAAGTATTCAATAAGCATTATTTTTGTCTAATACAATAATCTTAGATTTATATGTTCTTTAAAGAGGCTAATTATTTAGTGCACATCAATTCTAATACATACGTGACCTTTCAGATAGGAGTTATCTTTACTTTCTTCTGATATCTGTAAAGATGTAGGAGTTATCTTTATATTCCTTTGATATCTGTAAAGATGTTTTTATTCCTACTCATATTCCATCAGTTGACATTTAAGAACCCTACAGCCTCTATCACATCAAATAATATTCAAGAGTTTTTATTTCATTCTACTAGAAAGATATGCCTGCGTTTTAACTAACAGGCCAGTTTTCTCCAGTTTTAAACACAGTTGGTAACATGATTCATTTTCAAAATTTAAAATGTTTTCTCACTTTAATACAGAAGAAAAATGCACTGATTACAAAATGAATGTTTAATACATCTTTGTTTTGTGATTCAATCCCCTCCAAAATTTTCTTTAGATTATCTTAATGTAGCTATCTTTTTCCATTAAACTTTCATGGAAAATTGATACTAGTCATGTTCATATGTTTACTTATTTGGAGGTGGGGGGACTGAGGCTCATTCTGACACCCTGAGTAGAGTGCTGTTGGATCATAGCTCACAGCAACCTCAAGTTCTTGGGCTCAAGCGATCATCTTGCGTTAGTTTTTCCTTTTTTTTTTTTTTTTTTTTTCTTTTTTTTATTAGAGACGGAGGTCTTGCTCTTGCCCAGGCTGGTCTCAAACTCATGAGCTCAAGCAATCCACCACTCTTGGCCTCCCAGTGTACTAGGATTATAGGCGTGAGCCACCACACCCGCCATAGTCATGTTCATATGATATTAAATAACCTCTCATACCTCAGAGGCAGATAGAACAAATCACATATTTTCATATAAATATTAAGAATAAAGATATAGTATCAACTAACTTGAGAATTGAATCATATCAGTATTTGCTTTTGAATAATTTTAAGTACTTTCAATACAAAGCTTCCAAGAAAATATTAATAATTATACCCATCAAAACAAAAAAGTCATGGCTCTTCTGAAAAATATAATCAAGGAAATGATCTTGATTTCACATTATTTTCTACAGTGAACACCCCGAGTTACTGTAAAGTCTGAAAATGTCCATTGGTTTTTACTTGGGTGAATCCCCTGATGCACAGTTACAGCTAAGTCGTAATTAAATACTTCTGCATGTTTGTTGTACTTGTAATGTTTGTCTTTGTAAGAACTCCCTGGTGTTGTCTACAAAGAGACCCTAAAATGTAAAGATTGATGCATATTTTTTATGTAGTGTTCAGGCTTTAGACAACATTAGGAAATTCATGCTGAAGAGAAACTCTACAAATGGAAAAAAAAGTGGTTATTTCTTCTAAATGTTCTCTCTCTTCTCCTCCCTTTTCCCCCACCTTCTCTCCCTCCTCTTTCTCTTTCTCTCTTTATTTTGTCTTTTCTTTTTAGAAAAAGAAGAAATACCACAAAAATGATTTTTTCCTTTATATTCAGTTGATGGTAGTTTAAGAATACAAGATTTCCTTACATATATTTAAACATACAGGTGATTCATTTAAAAGCAATGTAGAAACTAGGCATCAAGCATTTATAGTTGCTAACATCACCAAAAAAGAGAGATGATTAGACTTTATGTATGTAGTATTTCTTGATGGCACCTTGTCTATTAAGTAATCTTGTCAAAAAATAAATTAAATGGGGCTGGGGATAGTGGCTCATGCCTGTAATCCCAGCGCTCTGGGAGGCCAAGGTGGGTGGATTGCTTGAGCTCAGAAGTTTGAGACCAGCCTGAGCAAGGGCAAGACCCCATCTGTACTAAAAATAGAAAAAAAAAAACTAGCCAGGTGTTGTGGCAGATGCCTGTAGTTCCAACTACTGAGGAGGGTGAGGTAAGAAGATTGCTTGTGCCTAGGAGTCTGAGATTGCTGTGAGCTGGGCTGATGCCTTGGAACTCTAGCCTGAGGCAATAGAGTGAGTCTCTGTTTCAAAACATAATAAATAAATAAATAAATAAATAAATAAATAAATAAAATAAAGGGAAATCTGATTTCAAGAAAGCCTTTATATCCAAATTTAATGTAATAAAATAGTGATGATGGATGAACATCCATCACTCAGCAGCGAGGCTTTTTCTCCCCAACATTTAAACTACAAGTCAGAAAACAAAACTGAGGGGGATTCTTATAGATTAAAAAGACTTAAATGCCATATCAACCAATGGCAAGGAATACCTTATTTGATCCTGATTCGAATAAGTGAGAAGAAAAATAATATATATGAGAAGTATATGTTAAGTAAATATTCAATGGTGTTAAGGAGCTATTGTAAATTTTTAAGTAATCACTGGCATTAAGGCTATCTTTTTATATTTTAGAGAGACATTTAGGTACATAGTAATGCATTTATCAATAATAGACCCTGGGCACATGGTGATTTATTGTGCTATTTTATTTTCTTTATGTGACTGTCCAGAACAGACTCCTTCGTGGAACTAATATAAGACACAGGAAAGGCAGTGTTTGAGTGGATGGCACACAAAGACTACCCACCCCTTTTTCTGACTCTTTCAGACTAGATGTTTGATCGTCAAATTGGCCTATAGAAGTTCCTACAGCAGCGGGGAGGCCTCCAAGGGCAGTCATAATCACAAGTGATTATTAAACATTAGACATATTTCCATATTATTTACATATTATTAACTGAAATGGGGATTAGAACAAGCAATGGATTCAAGCTACTTCTCTCTCTATTTTTCCCCCTTGCTTGTTTTGTCAATACATCTAATTTCTAGATGGAAAATCAAAATTATTGTCAAAAAGTCTTTTAATGAGCAAAAGGTCAAAATAACAATATCAGATGATCTTACAAAACATTCTTAATCAAGAGTGATAATGTGTCCACCTTAACCACAGACAGACTTCATGCGCAGGGTAGGACACCTCAAGGCAACTCATTCCAACTCATACGTAAGTCCACGGTTACCCTGAGCAATTTGGGCTTTTTGGCCTTTGTGTTTCAGACTCAAGGCAGATCATCTTTGCTACAAATTGTCATTTGAGATTCACAGGGTATAACTTGACCATAATTGTGTTTCTGTCCCAGCATATTTCCTAACAGATAGCAGGTCTTTAATAAATATTTGTTGAACATATAAACTCATGTAGATTTTACTATATGCTATGTTTATTACATTTTACATTAGCATCTTTGAGAGATTTGGGGATTTAAACTAGTGAATTATTAACTAAATGACTAAAAGTAATAGGGGTTTCATAAGCTATGTATTAATGATTATTATAATAGCTTCCATGTCAAAGTATGCATTTTCTGATTATATCTTCACACTGAGGTTGTAATCTGGAAGGGTCACATTGCATAGAGTAAAGGGTGTGGGTTTAAATCCCAGCTCAAGATAATTTCTACCATAATGACTTATTTGCCCTTCTCCAAAGGTGACAGATTTTCCTTGTCTTCCATATCTGTTCCCACTCTGTCCCTGGATGATCTTCTGTTTGTTTTATTGTTTTTGTTTGTTTGTTTGTTTGTTTGTTTGGCTAACCTTTAGCTTTCCTAGAATACTCAGCTTAGAGTATGCCTTCCCTAGGAAGCCTTCCTAAGCATCCTTGACCTTGTTAACTCATCCTTGGGTGAGATAACACTCCTTCTCTACGTGAGAGACGCTCTGAGCAAGTCGCTATCATAGAACCTGTTGTGCTACAACATGATCTCTTTTATTTGTCTCTCCCCTGACCCTGGTTGCTACTCCCACTTCATCTCATCCCAGAACATACACCTGTGCACACACACACACTCACACTCTCTCTCTTTCAAAAAAATATCTGAAGGTAAAGAATGTGCCTTTATTCTTTGCATTCTCAGTGCCTAAAATACTGTCTGGTGCACAGTTGCTGTTCAAGGTTTGAAATTGAACAATTGAATGAAAAAGTCATGAAACAATTTCCTATTTAAGTGGAAAATTATTCTTTGTCATGAAGCTAAACAAACATGTACAGTTGACCACTAAACAATGTGGGGCTAAGTGCTGACCCTCTGAACAGTCAAAAATTTGAATATAACTTTTTACTCCCCCCAAACTTAACTATTAATAGCCTACTATTGACCAGAAGCCTTGTGATCACCTACCCAGTCAGTTAACACATATTTTATATGTTATATGTATTATATACTACATTCTTACAATAAAGTAGGCTAGAGAAAGAGAATACTAAGAAAATCCCAAGGAAGAGAAATACATTTACAGTACTATGCTGAATTTATTAACATTATAAGCTCACACCATCTGTTTATAAGATGAATTAATCATCTGGCTGAAATGGGGAACAACTGCAGCTGCAGACCTCATTCTACCACACATGGCAAGAAACTCAAGTTTTTTCAGGTACTGTCATGACTTTGCTTCTTGGGAACACTTTCAGCATGACTAGTGGCACTTTACATGGGTCCCACCGTGTCATTCAACTTTTATAGTATGATTAGTCACAGGAAAGAATACCAAGAACTGTGTGAGATCATTTTTTAATTAAAATATACAATTTACGGGAGAGATGGACTGTCCACACACAGATGATTAGTATCACAGCTTTTTAAGTGGATACTTGTAACACTCAAGCTCCTAGAAATAGCAACATGAGGTAGCTGTGAAATTATTACAGTAATGCAGTATGGACTACGCGACTTTGATGCAGTTATGATCTGATACTGCGTCTCTACCTTCACTGACATTTCACCCTACTGTGCATGGTGCCATATATAGCTTGCATTTATGTGTATAAATTTTGATAATTTTGACCTTTTATAAAAGATTTGCATATATTTTATGGTAGTAAATAATAAAATACACTAGTATCTATATATATTTTACACATTTATGACATACCTAAATTTTTCACTATTTTGATATTTTGGGAGTTTTTTTTTTTTCTAATAATTCTAGGCTACACAGTTCATCTGAGAGTTTTTTATAGTTGCAAATCTCCAAAATTTTTCTAGTATGTTTATTTTAAAAATCCAGCAAACCATAAGTGAACCCATGAAGTTCAATCTTGTGGTGTTCAAGGACTGACTCTACTTCAAAGTGATATTTATTAATAATGAAAGGAAAGTCACCTTCAAAACTCTTTGAAATCACAATTACCTGCTATGACTTAAGCATCAAAAAGATCCAGCCCTGCTACTTGGAAATGATATTCTGGCTGTGACACCATGCCTAAAATAACTAGAATTATTCACTCCTGTGGTTTAGGTAATAAATACGTTGCCATCATAAACAAAAAATTAACTTTGAGAGAAAACCTATTAGATAGTTTCCCAGGAAGCTTGATGTTTAAGGAATGAACATAGGTCAGATAAATTGGAGAGAGGAGATTCCAAACACATAGAAAATGGTACCTTAAAACGAAAGGGTATTATGAGGCCACAGAGTTAATAAGGAATTCCTGAAATGTCAAAGGTTCTGAAAATAAACTCATGCATCACCTTGTACCCGTCCTGAGCAGAACCCACTTAACTATGGTACTCGCTAGAGTTGTGTAACGGATCACTGCAGAATTTCCCAAAACCCAATCGATCACATACCATATCTGAGTATCACCTATACTGTTATTTACTATTAATATTTATGTTTAAATTAATTCTCTTTCAAAAATTGAGTGTGTTATAATCTCAGCCTCAAAAATTAGTTGTTGGGCAGCACCTGTGGCTCAGTGGGTAGGGTGCTGGTTCCATATACCGAGGGTGGCGGGTTCAAACCCAGCTCCTGCCAAACTGCATCAAAAATCAGCTGTGACACCATGGGTTAAATATGTTACATTTTTCTAATACATGTGAAGATAATAAAAAGTACTAAAACAATTGAATTTTATTTGGGTGCTTCACAAGCTGGGAAGCACTTGTGTAGCGCTTATGAATTACTCTGACATTAGGTTGACCAAGTTTCAATTATTGAATGTGAAATTTACAAATGTGCCCTTGGACAAATTATTTAAATGATCTCTGCTTCATTTATTTATCAGTAAAACAGGGCCAATAATAGTGCCTATGTTTTAGCATTCTGAAGATTAAATACAAGGATGGCTATAAAGAATTTAGCACACTGTGTCCTGAGAAAATAGTTGATATTCAGCAAAGGTTAACACTCATTTATAACTTAATCATAAGTAATTATGACTCAAATATTGTGCAGCCTTATTCTCAAATAATTACAAATACCTTATTTTCATTGATATTACTTGATTTACACTTGAGACCTTGTAGCATTACTTTTATCCCCGTTTTATTAAACTGCATTTTACTGAAACAGAAAGCAGCTAACCTATGACTTGCCAATATTTCAGGATTAGAATGCTTCTCTATTTAAGGTTATTTTGTGTGTGTAATTAAGGTTGATTTTGATCATTGTATAAACAAAAATCTAAGAAACTATTGATCATAAATGAGGTAAACAAACTGTTCAAAAGAAAAAAATCTTCAAAAGATAGTATGTATTTAGAGCAATTAATAAATTAAACAAAAACTGATCTTCATAAAGGCTCTTAAACATATAAATACATCAACATAGATGCATACACATTTATGCATATGAATATGGGATTTGGGAGACAAAGGAACTTGGGGAGAGTGTTCTCTTTCAGTGAATGCTTTTGTAAGTTTACAGGGAGAGGATAGTTTACTTAAGCAACACGGGCAACTCTTAGCACCAATAAAGCCGTATACCAAAGTTCAGAGTAACAGCAAAGATTCTGGGGACACAGGAAGGGGATGAGCCCATCTACTCTAGTGATTTTTTTTTAAATAAAAATTTCTTTTTGAAATTTTAAATATCCAGTTTTGTTATTTGTATAAATTTATGTTTGTTAACCATAACTATTACCAAAATTTCTAAAGCATAACATGAATTTCAAGTTGGACAAATGCAAGCTACAATTCAAAAGCTTAAAATTCTTAAGCAATAAAATGTTAATATCAGTGGCCCCAAATTTTAAATTTTCATTGTTTTTTGAGTCTAGTCCATTGGACTTAGTTTTAACAAGTAGCATCTGTGGCCCTGTGTCTCCTACCTCCCAGCTTCACTTAGCATTTCAATTCTGAAACATGCCGTCTGTGCTTCCTTTCACCTCGATGTAGAAGGAGCTAGCCTGTTATTTTAACTGTTTGTCCCTCAGGGTGCTTTTGTCACTCAGCAAATATTATCTAAAGATGAGGATGATGGTTTTCAAACATCTATCTGTCGAAATAACATAGATTGATTATTTGGATAAATGTGAGAGTTGATTTTTTATATTCTCTTTGAGTTTCTCTTAAGGAGAAAGAAATATTGACTTTGGCCATCTTTCCTTTCAACTCCTATCCTTTCTCACTTTTCACTTACCTCTCATAATATCTTGTTTTACTCGTAGTGTTTTTCTCCTTCTCACCATGTCCATTCCTGGATGTCTTGTGTTTGTGTATTTTCTAAACTGAGTCCTTCACTACTACAGAAAATAAGGTCTTTTAAAATTTTCAGAGTTTTTCAAGAAATTTTTCTTTGTACCTTTTCCCCATGTAAACATTATAAGGTTTGTGGGGGTGATGGTGGGGGGATCTAATATCAGAAACTGATTGGAGAAAGTCTACTAAATAAGAAAAAACACAACTTTGAGGTTCTTCCATTTGGAAACACAGATTTTTAAAAATGGCTTTGACTATTCTCAAAGGTACTGATTGTGTTCTATATTTCTGATTCTGTATAGGTTTTTTATATACAGCAATGAGCAAAAGAAAAAAAGTCTTGCTCTCACAGAGCTTGCATTCAAGCATCTGTAAAAATTAGGATGATATCACTAGTTACAGGTAGGCTTAGAAGGCTTGCAGCATATATCGTTAGGGAAAGGATTATTTAAGGTAAAAAGAACACAAAATAGCATATGCAAAGTTGGATATCTAATCGAATATTTATTTAAAACTAGAAAAATCTCACAAAATTGCAAATGCCACTAGACGTGCTTCGCAGGTAGGCACAAAAATGGTGCGTTATTGCCAGCACTGTTCTCAGTGGTGAAGAAGAATATTTGAAAAGTTTCTATTACCTTTGGGAGACCTACAGTAGGTTCAAAGTAGGGTCAGATGGTGAATACAGCACAACTTTGGAAAGTGGGAGGCAACAATAGGTGCAAACACAGGATGATGGAAGCCAAGTGGATGCTATCCTCAGTGGAGGCTGTGTGAAGAGCAGACAACTCCAGATCCATATTCCTCTAAGGCTGAGATCATCTGTAACCACTTCTGGAGAGCTCACCCTGGGAAAATGACAAGCTCACTTGAATAGTTGCTCAAACGATATGAAGGGATAAAGTTAGTAGGACTGAATTTGCTTTAAATTAGTAAGATTAATGTTGTATCTCTTTGAAATTGCCAGCTTTCAGGAAATAAAACATAGCATTAGTCAGCTACTTCATGTACTGTTGTGATCCCATAGAAAGGCTAAAGATAAGTCTCATTGAGCTCAAATCTCAGAGTCATTCAGGTGCTTGGGCCTTTTCTGGAGTCCTAAGAGTGACTTTAGTAATGTTCATATAAGTTTTTAAAATTTGGGAAAAAGACATTTAGCCACAGTTGATTATGCTTCCTTGCTTTATAGCACACTTCTCTTGTCGGGGTCTCCAACTATGCGGGTATCCAGGGGAACAGCATGGGGGATGCGTGTAGTGTGGGTTGAGACATGTGTATGGGGCTTATGTCTCTTCCATGAAGAGTTAAGTGAATGCTAGCTTTCCATGGTGCCAAATTCAAATTTAATTGCTATCACTTAAAGCAATCAGAAGTCTTGATTTTAAAGTATGAGTCTCTGCTATGAATTCAAAAATATTCATGGGGCAACTAATTTTTTTTTCTGAGAGTTAAACTGCTTTTCCTATAAGGCCATGGATGACACTGGAGCAATTAATGGGGGTCTTGGGACCATAAAAAGTATAACCACAAAAGTGTCTCTACTTAAATTTTCTAGTTCTTATCCTGCTACAACTAAATATGACTAAGATGAGCAATTTTGCCAAATGTTAATCTATTGATCATTGTACCAAAGGCACCTTTAAAAATATTGGAACAAAGAGAAACAGTTAAACTACATTTAAAATGTATAAGATGAAATGATCCTTTAACTAAATAACTGTGGAAAAATCTGTTCTGATCAAAATTAAAATAGCTGTTTTATGATTATAAAATCACTTCACATTTATTTTTTAATCAGGCGATACATTATAAAATCATTCCTAATATCACTACCCAGAGACAATGCTAACATTTCAGACTCTTATTCAAATATTGAACACTTGCTTATTTTAAGAGCTAGAAATGGCAGGAAATGAAAATCAACGAACAAGTTCTCACAACAGTTTACAAATTAAAAACAATGAATCCATAAATAAAAGATGGAATAGATTTCACCATAAAGAGTAACAATGATGACCTTCTGTTACACATTCCTCAGGCTTCTAAGAACTATGTAGTTCTGGGCTGATCCACAGTCTGCATAAAACAATTGAGCAGCCAACTTCCCTGGGGTATAGTGTAAGATCTTGGTTGAAAGTATTAGAGAGATAAATTGTCGATTCTTTTAACTACCTACATGGGAATTTGCCCTCAAACTTCACGATAGTCTGTAAGTCTTCACTGTGCCAGGCAAAGACAAAATGAGGAGAGAAAATATGGGCCAGTACTACGAAACACAAAAGAAAAATTCTAAGAAATGTGGCAGCTTTCTTTGGCACTTTGGAAAATATACTCAGAAGGACAAACATTTTCATGTTTCAGCATTACAGAAATCTCTAGAGAAGTTGCAAATTAGTAAAAGCAGCGAATTGAGTTTTGCTAGCAGAGTTGGTGACAACTCTGAACTGAAAGTCTGACCTTTGAACAGTTGCAAAAACCAATACTGAAAAATCACTCACAAACATTTGTATAAAAGTCCAGAAGCACAAATCTGCCTCTTCTAAAATCGTCTGGAATGACATGAGGGATAACAAACCGGGTCTTGCCATAGTAATGATGACAAGTCACAGTAAGGCAAGGCAGCTGCAGATCCTGTAACTTTAACCACCATGGATGTTAACAATTCTATGTAAATACAAAATCAATACCACACACTATGAGACATTTCCAGGACAAGGTACAATTATATGTGTGTCACTAAAGCATAATATAGAAAGTAAACATGAGAGACAGACAGGAAAGAGTAGTTATGACCCGAGGCCTATGTGGAAAATGTGTTAAGGTAAATGCCATTTGAACATGACCTGACAGTTGAACAGCATTAATAACAAGAAAGAATTTAGAAGACTTTCCACAGTGCAAACAACAAAAATTAAATTGCAAAATGAGCACATTACTTCAAGTAGACAGTGGGAAAAAAGACCTTGGTAAAGCATGATCTTTCCCACTGTCTGTCACCTTGGAATCATGGTATTGGGAAAGAAGTAGGTAGTAAAGGTAAACCAAATAACTTTTGTATGGTAATAAAAAGTATTAGCATTGGATTTAATGAGTCGAGGTTTGCTCCTGGATCTGATTCTAAACTCTTGTTGATTTGAAACAAATTTCTTGTTCAAGTCTCATTTCCTTTTTCTATAAAATGAGGTTAGGCATGGGTATTTTAGTTGTAAAATATGATTTAAATGAAAATAATTACTGAAGTGTGTTAAATGTTTTATCTGTGAGCACCGTTGTGCTTTATAAGCATCCATGTTTTACAGTTGCAATGTTGTGAGCTAGAGTAGGGTTATCAGTCCCTTTTCAAAGATGAAAAAATTGATCATTAAAATTATTTAAACCTATTTCATATCTTTTTGATTTGTCAAAAAATATGATGAAAGGAGAAAATTTTAAGGTAAAATAATCAGGCAAGAACGAATAGGAAATAGTATAGTGAGGTACATTTTGAGGAGAGGCCGATTACTAAACATAGTCAAGGGAATCAACACATAACCTGGTGAGGACACACAAGTAGGGGGTGGTAGTAGGAACACAAAGAATTAACCTAAAGAAATTTCAATAACCCTTACTAAAAATAGTTGTGGATATAAAAATGAAGACTGGCAGAGTGTGGCTTTGGAGTCAAGCGGGGCATGCCTGAACTTTACAGCCAACTCTGACACTTAACTCTCTGGATCTTGGGCAAGACTTCTTGAAACTCAGTTTTCTTACCTATAAATTAAGAGTCATGATACCTATTTAAAAAAGTAATTTCAGTATTGTTTTTGGAACCACATACAGTTTTTTAAAGACTGAAATTATAGGCTAAATAAAGAGCCGATACTGTCTTTGATATGTCTTAATTGATAGCTCTTTTATCTTTACACTGATGGCAGGTTTGGAGTTTTCATCAAAGCACTTGGTAAGCTGAGATGATAGCAATGCCATTTATGATGCATAATAGTAACAATAAATATTTGTTGAGGATCTACTAAAAGCAGTCCACGGCTAGCTATGGAGAATAGAGAGCAGTGTCTGATACTAAACTCTATATTAATATTTTACAGTTTATCAGGAATAGCAAGTACGCAAAGAGAAAACAAAAATTCAAACCAGCACTTGCTAAATATAATAGGACAAGTATGAAGTACAATGAGAATTTAGCAATGAAAGACTTAGTGCCCAGCTATGAGCTGAGGAGCACAAAAGCCATTATCTTTCTCATAGAAATGCATAGAATTTCAGCCTAGACAGATATGATCTTACTGGGCATTGAGACTAGTGTGAACAAAGGCACATTAACAGGATTATTATAAGAATACTCTGGTTAAGGTGAGAAGTACCGAAAGGGGGAAAATAGATGTAAAGTAATACCACTGGCTGTTGGCTTGTGACGATAGTTCAGCAATTGAAATTTTTCTTTCAAGAAACAGAGAGGGAGGTGACCTGCTAAAACAGAATGACATAATGAAATTGGTGATGTAAGAAGATTAGTGTACAGTAAAAGTAAATTGGAAGTGTGACAGTGGCACAGGCCAACATAGTATCCGCTGAAATCAAGATTTAAAAAATAACCTTTTTAAGCAATATTCTTTTCCAACAAGGATTATATATTTTGGGGGAAAAAATCACCTCTCATAATTGTGTTCCTTTTAAGATCAGTTATTTTTAAGGGTAAACCAGAGTCCAGGAGGTATAAACTGGTATCCAAATTCCGAGGGAAAGATGAGAAGGCCATTAATAAAATCAGGAGGCAGGTAAGAATTTAAGTACATAGGAATTTATATGGAAATCCCAGTATTTTGGGATTTTTTTTTTTTTTTTTTTTTTTTTTTTAGTCTTTCAGGCCCAGGACTGCCTTGTGATGGTCTAAAGATACATTATTCTGATTAAAGGAGGGAAATAAGAAAACTAGAGGCATTACAACTATTAATATACTTGTTCCTTATTAGAAATTCTGAGCTCAAATTCTATCACATGTTATTTCTATAATACTTACAAAGTTACATTACTTTTCTGTACCATAATGTTCTCATCTATAAAATGCTTAATTCATGGGGATATTGTGAAAATTAGATGATAAAATGTGTTGAATATACTCAGAGGATATCTACCACAAAGTAAGTGTTAAACGATACTTAGCTTCTGTTGTCTTTAATATCAATTATTTTAGGTAGACTCCATTTCCATAGTTTAAAAAGGTGTTAATGAAACTTCAAACCAGAATACTCAGCAGTGGAACTAAAAAAGTAGAGCAAGAAATAATGCTTTTCTTAAAAAAAGAAAGGGTAGGGGATTAGCAAGATACTTTTAAAAAATAATAGACTTTGAACTCATAGAACAAAGAAAACTGTTATACCAGTCCTAAAATCTACCAATCCTAAAATGAGATATAATAAAAAATTCGTGACTGGGATAAGAATTTGGGACTTAAGCTCATAACAGAAAGTCACCATGAAAGTCACTGTGGGAGGCAGCAGAGCCAGTGTATCATAGAAGATCAAATAGCAATAACTTCAGAAGGTGGAAGAGAGCCTTGAGCGACAGCCAGTGTACAGAATGCACTGAGAAAAAAGAGAAAGAAAGGAAAAGAAAATATGTGGTCAGATGTTGAATAGAAAATAAAAATAGCCTGTTTTTAAACTCAGGTAGAAAAATAAGAACTCCATTTTGAGGGACTTAACAGGTTTCATTGTTCCTACTTCAGGAAGAATGGAAATTGAAGGGAAAAAAATAACTAATATTGAAAGTTACAAGATAATCATGTCCCTTCAATATACAACCCCATTTAAGGCATATGAAAGGCAGTCAGGTATAGTGTGATAATACGTGGCCAGTGGACAAGAAAGTAAAGCTCCAACCAATAATCTTTACACAATTGAAGTAGGTAGAATCTGAACTTGATGGCAGTGTTTGAGTTATCTTGTGCAATACTTTAGAAAAAAGAAATGATGGAAAAAATAACTAGGACAGGGCTTAGGTGACTCTGGGTATCGTGAACTTGCAGTCATCAAGGCTCCCATGGTTCTCTGTTTTGCATCCCCAGTTCATACAAACAAAGCAATCCAAGGTTCAGAATGGTACCATCTGAGTTCCAAACTGTGAGCTACTCTAAGAGTGGTGGTAAATAGAGCATGAAGACATCTGCTCACAGAGGAAGATTGCCACCAAAATCATCTCTAGGAGGGGTCTGTCTTCCTCTTTCAACACAGAACCAAGCAATACCTTGACAATGCATATTACACTGGTGGGTACCTGACATTTATAAACAATGTGATTGTTTCTTAAATTGGTTTTAACCCTGAATATAATATGTATTTGGATTCTAAGGAGAAAACAGTGAAAAAATAGCGATAGCAATTAAATTCAAGGTTTAGCCCTCAGACAAACCTTTTAGCTGTCTCCACCATGCAGTCTGAAGCTGTCTGCTCTGCTCTCCTGACAAGGCTGCCATCTGGCCAGTTGCACCTGTTTCCAGCAGCCCTACTGGTCCCATGAGCCCTATATTGATTTAAATGAAGTGGGAGCTAATGGGACTTGAATTACATGTGGAATGGCATGGAAATGTGTGAAAAGGAGGGCTAAGCAAAGCCAATTAGCTAACCCAGAATGGATAAATGAAACAGAATAATTGGAAAGAATGGCAGAACAAGGTTAAACAAAATAGGAACCAAGATGATGAATGTACCTCGAAAAAAGAAGCAGACAAGTTTATGGTCTTGGGGGAAAAAACAAAACTCCATCTGCCTATTCAAGAGGCTCCAGCTTCTCATTCATATCAAAGATAATTGTGAACTATGCTCCAGCAGCATTGCCGATACAAATTGCTTCAGGGAACAGGCTCCACTCCCCTAACCTCCACTTGACGACTTGCAGCACATAATGAGCACTGTGCTACTGTCAGAGGAGCAGAATCTGTGCCTAGAAGAAATTAACTTGAAAGAAGGGAAAAAACCTCCAAAATAGCATATCATTCCACCCTGCAGAAACAATGATGATGCATTATAGTAAAAATTGCTGAAATTGTCTACATGTGAATTTTACTTTATTTTGCACATTATATTGTCACAGTTTCTTGTTACTGTTTTCAGCCATTACATACTGTTTCACCTCCTGTTTTCACAAGTTCACACTAGCAAGATATATATCACAGAATTAAAAGGTCAAATATGCTGAGAAATGTATAGTCTGGTTATATCATATACAAAATAGGCAGACTATTGTGATAGTTTATAAAGTTGCATAAGTGTATAATAGTGCAGACTGTAAAATAATTAATGCCAGATTCCTAAAATACTAAGACAAAAACCTTTTGGAATCACTTGCTCAAATATTGATTGATAAACAGTACATTGAAATTACTCTGTATGTGTGTGAAGTGTAAATATTCGATTATCTAACTTTTCACTAATTTTTCCTCAGGATTATAAGTCAACAAAAAATATCTACATGTCTTAACTGTAGATTACTTTGGTCAGGCACAGTGGTTTACACCTGGAGTTCTAGCCCTCTAGGAGGCCAAGGCCAAGGTTTTTGGATTGCTCAGGAGTTTGAGACCAGCCCAAGCAAGAACCACATCCCTTCTCCACTAAAAATAGAAAAAAATAGCTGGGCATGGTGGTACACACCTGTAGTCCCAGCTCCTGGGGAGACTGAGGAAAGAGGATCGCTTGAGTCCAGGAGTTTAAGGGTTCTGTGAGCTGTGATGAAACCAAGGGACTCTACCCAGAGCAACAAAGTGAGACTCTGTCCAACCCCCTCCCCCCAAAAAAAAAGTGTAGAATATTTTTATTAATCAGCATGTCTCTAAACAGAATGTTTCAGAAAAAATGGGAAGCAACTATTCTTTATGATCTCAAGATTACATAAAAAGTCCACATATATTCCTGCATTGACTGAGTTTTCCTTCTTCATGCAACAGCAGAAACAGAGTGAATGAATTCTCTTTAAAGAGATTGGTTGTGGAAAAATCTAGAAATTTTCTATACTTCAAACAAATTTTCTGTCCCCAAATGCATAAAACATTTATAACTCAGATATATATTTAGGCACTTACAAAATTATTAACTTTGATACAAAGGAAACATTTTAAAATTTGAAAAAAATACATTTCAGTGAATGTGTACATGTGTGTGCATGTGTGTGTGTGATTCAATATATTACAGATACAGGGTTATGAAATTAGTGATTGTATTTCCATCTTCACATTATATTTCAGTTCTTCTAATCTCCAAATGTGAAGGTTTTTAGTTAAATATAATGGCAGCATATGATAAAAATCAGAGAGCTTAACATAAAGTCACACACTTAAAGTGGTTCTCTGTAAAAAAATAAATAAATAAAGTGATTCTCTTGGGGGGTCATATGAGATGTACAGGTTTTGTTTTGCTTTTGTCCTTAATATGAACTCCTAAGATATCTTTAATCTGTCAGGAAGAAAAAGAGAACTATTAAAATTTATGAGAACTACTATCATAAAGAAAAGCAAATGATTTCAGCTTCAGAAATCTTTCATCTAGAGATTATCTTTCTTTTATCTTAACGGGTCTCTCTGTCTCTCACACACACACATACACATACGTACACAAGCACAAAATTTCTATACTGATTTTGCTTCTCTTTTGAACTGTCCTGAAGTGTTTTTCAATGACTTAAGAAATCTTTAATTTAGAAATGATTGCAGCCACTTAACAAAAAATGTATTTGTTGTAAATTTTCTCAAAATAACCTAAGTCTATCTAGACTGTTCTGCAAAAGTGAATAAAATGAGACTAGGCCAAATGCCAAGAGAAAGCAATCACTAGACAAGCCCAGAGAAGTTGCCAAGCCTTCTACACTGTCAGTTAGACGTGGAGAAAAAGGCTGAAACAGCAATGTGAATAGCGAATTCCAATTTATCACTTTTTCAAAATTCAAAGATTGTGTTATCCTTAGGGAAAATTTAGTATAAACTCCATAATAAAATACTTGTTTGAATCAAGAGGCTTAAATTCAGATCTAAAAGATTTATAGATTGTTCAGGATCCAAACCTCTGATCTATGTAAATTTCATTGTAAATCTGTTTTATTTTTACATATTATATCTTCTCTGTATTTGTAGACTTGAAACTCTCTCCCTCCCTTTACCTATTACAAGATATTAATTCTGTGACTTTGAAAGAATTTGTAGTATTTGAACTTCACACAAGAATGTTGTGATTATAGTTATCTTCACATTTCAATAACTTCTTCCAGAAGGAAAGACCTCAAAATAGAAGTATAATAACACAGAACTTGAACATGGAGACAAAGAATTGGATGATTTTCAATGAATTAGAGAATTGTTTTGGAGAGACAGCTATGCATTTATCAGAAGATCTTAGTATTCCAAGTATTGGATTGACTTGAAGATAGTATACTGAATTTAAATAGTAATCTCTGTAATGCCAATCCTACTTTTGCCTGTGGGGAAGTGGCGGTGAGGTGGATGAGAAAGGTAATTATACTTAATAGTGTTGCATAGAAAACATCATGCCTTCCATGTCTCTTGATAATTCAGCTTTTCTTTCCTTCTCATTCTCTGAGCAGATAGAAATTTTGAAAATGACTCTTTCTCTGTCATTCTACCAACAGTAGTAGTAGTAATAGTAACAACAACAACAACAACAATAGCATAAAGCCACTAGCAGATATGGATGGACCATAGAGGTTAATAGAGAGCTGTAACCCGACAGACATAGGCTCAACAATTTGCAAAACATAGCAGATGGTTATAAAACCTATGGTTTAAAAAACTTCGGTCATCTATTTCTTTTCTTAGGGTTTCATAATTCTCTTTGTAGAGGTCTTTCACCTCTTTTGTTAGATATATTCCTAGATATTTCATTTTCTTTGAAGCTACTGCAAAGGGAATTGTGTCTCTGGTTAGTTTCTCAACTTGGCTATTATTGGTGTACACAAAGGCTATTTATTTTGTGGACATTGATTTTTGTATCCTGAGATGTTACTGTATTTCCTGATCACTGCCAGGAATCTTGTGACTGAGTCTCTGGGCTTCTCTAGTACCGCCTAGAACTTCCAGCACTCTGTTGAATAGTAGTGGCAATAGAGGATGTCTTTTGTGTGAATCTGGATGGAGTAGAAACACATTCTTCTCAGTAAAGTATCACAAGAATGGAAAAGCAAGTATCCAAAGTATTCAATGCTAATATGAAGCAAGTAGACGATCTAATTCCTCCTTACATAGAAGAAAAAAATTATTTCAATTAAAGTTGGGGGAAGGGAGACTGGGGAGAGACAGATTTGGGGGAGCTCCCACTGAATGTGCACAAAGTAGGGGTGTTTGGCACACCTTCTGGATGCAGGACACAGCTACAAGAGGGACTCTACCTAACAAATTCAAATATCGTGACTTGGTTGTTTGTACCCTCACATTAACCTGAAATAAATAAATAAATAAAAAGAAAAACTTTAGTCGTAATAAAAATTTAATAACAAAAGCCCTGAAAGTAAGAAGCTGGCATCCTGATAGGAATGCTGTGGGACAAAGCAAAGTTTTGACATGAGCTATTTCCTTACACACACTAGTTAAGGGTTATTGTCAAATGTTTCAAAACACAGGAATGGAAGACTGAGATTAAAATACTTTGTGTAAACTCTTTATTTCATGCTATATGAGTATTTCTTAATCTCCCTCAACAAAACTGTATTCTCTTTACAAGGTCTTCATGTAAAGACCTCTTCTTTCTTTTGCTAAACATATCTGATCTAAGAAAACCAATGTAACTATTATAGTCAAGATTCTAGCTTACCATATAAAAGATAAGCAAAGAATACTCCTTTCTAAATTGTCTTTTAAGGTTATTTTCATTAGATATGACACGTTATAAAATAACCAGAATGTTCTTCTATATTTAAAATAAGAAACATCAGAGTCAACACTGTTATAATGGAGCATATTTTGGAAGCCAAAGTTACTAAGCTATCTTAGAGTCGGCAGTGTCAGTTTCCACCTTTGGCATATCTAGGCATAGTTGACAACCACAAAGATGTCAAGTCCAGAAGTATTATTATTTTCACCCTAATTTACCATTAGGCAATTCCTTAATAATGCTTTTTTAAGCCAGAGAATTCACTGATATTGCAGGATGAAAAGTTGATATTGCAGAATGAAAAGTATGACTACTAATAAACCCATTGTTGAAAATGCCATCAACATATTGCTTCTAACTTCGGGGGTAATTTTTTCATTAAATCCCAATCTTCCTTCTGGACTAGCTTTTTTTTTTTTTTTCCATAGCCAATCAAAATAAATAAAACAAAATAAACCCTTACATTGTTTAGAAAACGATGCTTGTCATGGAGCCTACATTTGTCAGACCATCCCGCCAGAGAGTTCCATTGATCAGGCCTTGTCAGGTCACATTAGTCAATCTCAATAATGCTGCCTCCCAGGCTGTAGCTCTACATCTCGCCTGGGCCTCCCTGATAGGCCATTCCTCACTGCATAGATTCCTAAGGGGCTCTGTCAAAAATGCTTTATTGGGCGCTCCGGTGAAGGGAATAGCACCTTAATGAAAGACATGCACCAGAGCTTAATTAATTACTATCCAGCCCACTGCTGTTGCCTTCAGTAATTTCATTCATTTGTCACTTGTAAGAATGACAACAAACCTTTTCTTACCTAAAAGACACAGGGGATAGAAGAGACTACTAAAGGGAAATTAAAGGAGGAGGTGTATTTCAAAAGCAAATTTAATAGAAATGTTTTCTATCATTTTGACTCAAGAGTAGGGAGACCCAATTCTTGATCTCGCAGTCAGTTTAGTTAGATTAAGAAAAACAACCTTGGGAGAACAGACAGTAGAGTCGAACAAAGGCCAAAGATTGTTCAAAACCAGTTAGCACAAGAGGTAAATGTTTATTTGCGTTCTGACAAATGTTGTTAGTAGAAGATCAAGATGTGGTAGATTTAAGCTCTTTGTCATTGCAAATATCCTTAACACAGAACTTGAGTGGAGGATCGCTTAAATCATGATAATGCATCCTGGAGTTAAAAGTGACAGGAATGAAAAGCGGAGATTGATGGCAAATGTGCTTTCTTAGCAAGCTCCCTACTGTTCTTTATATATTTTGATAATTCTGTCTTTTTTGAAAGAATTTGAGTAAATGAAGGGAGGGCTTATTTACACCTTCTTTCAAAGCCGGGCACACCTACACGCACGCACACTCCTGGTTCAGCATATCGTAGTAGTATATGCAGCTGCGGCTCGGGTCTAATTGCCTTTGCAGAGCAACAAAAGAAGTAAATGACTTTTAAGCTGCAAATCAGATTCCCCTCAGCTACAGTGGCGGCATCTGTGGGCTGAGGCCTCCCTTCAGAATGACAGTGTCCAATTACTAGCAAACGTTGCTCTTCTCCCTGAGGAAAACAGAAGTCAGGGTATCTGTGAGGCAGCACATGGCCAAACAATCTGAGGGTTTGGTTACCTTCTGACATATTTATTTAGTGCTAATCATGGTAGAATATATGCCTACCTGGAGGGAATTCACAAGTCAAATGAGCAGATTTAAAACACCGAGTGCTAAGGCTGGATACAAGCATTGTGACTGGTCAAGGTCTTTAAACAGACCTATTTGAAAAGTCCTGTCATCAAAGTTTACTTCATTATTTATGGAAAAATACTACTTCTACTCCAATTTTCAGCAGCTCATTTTCTCCCTTCTCCCAAAATATAGCTCACTATTTATGCCGGTCCACAATCCCTTATTCAAAATCCCCAAATCCAAGAACTTCAAAATCTATGAATTTAATGCCTTTTAAAGTCTAACCAAACTTGAACTTAATCATCAGTGAAACTTCACCCTTACTTGCATGAAGCTATTTCTATTCTTTATTTACCCGCTTAGTATAGATATTTATACTTTGTATTTTGAAGTCTTTGTTTATAAGGCACTGTTTATGCTTTGAAAAGATATTAGGGAATATACATTATATACGTGGTTTGCATTTAATGTAAGGATAAGGCAGAAAAGGAAGGAGAGAGCCGAGGATAGCCATTTGGACTGATACCAGCATTTTACCCTGAACAAGGAAGTCACCAGCAAGTCCCAACCTGGGAGCAACCAGGGATGGGTGAGTTACTGAGTCTGATGCCTTATGAACTTGCTTGCACTTACTTTTCTGTGACAGCTGTTCATGATTATCCTTTACAGCATAATCTCAAGATAGTGCTGGTCATATATGGCTGTTCAGCTATTTCTCAATGAGATCCTTGAACATTGAAAAACATTACCATTGTTCTATAAGAAAGGCTGTGTCACCCAACTCCTGGGCTTCAGACTGGTCCATGGCCTGTTAGAAACCTGGCCGGACAGCAAGAGGTGAGCAGTGGGAGCAAATGAAGCTTCATTTGTATTTACAGCCATTCCCCATCTCTTGCATCACCACCTCTGCCACCTTTCAGATCAGTAGCAGCATTCGATTCTCACAGGAGCACAAATCCTATTATAAACTCTTCAAAGGAGAGCTCTAGGTTACCTGCCTGATGATCTGAAGTGAAGTTGAGGCAGTGATGCTGGCCCTGGGACTATTTGCTGGAAAACAAGTTCAGGGCTCCCACTGATTCTGTACTACAAACAGTTGCATAATTATTTCATATACATATTATATATTAATTACAATAATAATAGAAATAAAGTGCACATAAATGTAATGTGTTTGAATTATACTGAATTCATGCTCCCCATCCCCCAATCCATAGAAAAATTCTTTTCCATGAAAATGGTCCCTGGTGTCAAAAATATTGGGGACCACTGCTGTGAGGGATTCCCCTCCTGCTGGAGAGAGAACGTCCATTCTACTTATGGCATAGAATCTCCTGTCTCTGCCTCAAGTAACCTTCTGTAACTGGTTGGCTTGTTCTCAGAGTCATTCCTACATGAAGCCAAGAACCATCCTGGAGAGTTGAGGGAGATTGCCTCCCTTCACTAGGGCACCTCCTGTATCACTTTCGTCAATTTGGAAGAGTAAAAAATGCTGAAATGTCTGTCTCCTAGGAATTCATCTAAGTGGTTGTAAATCTGTATTCACATCCCACCACCTGATCTTGTTTTTTTTTAAGTATAATTATAACATTTAACTTAGAAGTTTTGAGGTAGCAATTTTATCATTTTCTTTCTGTTAAAAAGACAGACCATTTTTGCTTTACTATTTCTTTTCTATATCTTAATCTCTCCAACCTAAAGAAACCTCAGACCACCCCTAAACATATTGTATGAAAATATTTCTAAACATAGATACAAAAAACTAACAGTGGTAAATTATAAAATTTAATTTTATTTAAAATGAACTCATTCATAACTCTATTAAATTTCTTTTAGATTGAATCATTTTGACTAAGACAATAAGAGTAAAAAGAAGATATAATACTTGAATTACCATTAAAATGATAATTAATTGGCCAGTTACAAGCTTTGTTTAAGGGTACTCTATATGTACCAAAAGTTTCTGTTTGCATTTGAAAGATATGGTATACCTCACCTCTGGATGGCAGAATAAGACGTTATCTCAAAAACATGTTGGAAGTTGGGGGAGGAATTAAAGAAACATGTACAAATAATTGAATTCAAAGCTCTGTAGGAACAGAGGTAAGAGAAAAATCATTTGTGTTATTGTCAGAAAATTATTTTTAAGAAGTGATATTTAAACTCAATCTTGTATGGTGAATATGAGCTTTCCAAACAATTAGTGAAAGACAGTCTAGGCCAGTGGTTTTCAACTTTCCTAGTGCTGCGGCCCTTTAATACAGTTGCTGTGGGTCACGACCCACAGGTTGAGAATTGCTGGTCTAGGCAGAGAGAATTCAGTTGTGTTTTTTTCGGAGGACAAAAGTAAGGTATTGCCAAAGAGACATGTAGGTGCAATTCATGAAACCAGAGGGGAGGGACCTCTTATGAAGTGCTTAGGAAATACATATTTTGGGGGCAGCACCTGTGGCTCAGTGAGAAGGACACTGACCCCATATACTGAGGGTGGTGGGTTTAAACCCAGCCCGGCCAAACTGCAACAAAAAATAGCTGGGCGTTGTGGCAGGTGCTTGTGGTCCCAGCTACTCAGAAGGCTGAGGCAAGAGAATCACCTAAGCCCAAGAGCTGGAGGATGCTGTGAGCTATAACGCCACAGCATTCTACCAAGGGTGACAAAGTGAGATTCTATCTCTTAAAAAAGAAATACATATTTTCTTTTGTAAGTAATAGGCATTCTTAACTGTTTAATCTCAGAACACAAATTGTCTTTGCCTTGAAAATTCATTTGGAAATTTGGATGTGGAAATATAGGGGTTAAACTCATGTGGAAAGACTCTTCTGTTGTACCCAATTCCAGCTATAAATTCATATACATATAACTTAAGAAATATTAAAATATTTCCAAGTCAAATGATTATTGAAGAAAAAAATACCCAGGTCCCCCGAACAAGAAAGGACTCAAGCTACTTGTGCTATGGTACTTGGTGAAGATATTAAATTGGGTAGAGGACATAACAGCCCACGATGGCATTGCTGTTCAAACAGCAATAGGAAATGTGGTATTTTACCTGCATGGAGTGTGGATCTGAAACTGAAGTCCTGAATAAAACCAAGAGCTTCCCCTTCCATAAAAACAGAGTTAGTCACATTTCATTCACTGCCTTAAGTACTAGGCAAGAATACTGCCTTCCAGAAGCTGAGAATAGAAGCAGTCACATACCAGAAATTTAAGCCTGTCTATTCATAAGCAGTGAGGTTTACATTATGCTGTTCAAGAATGTGGAATGCCAGGCTAAGAAATCAATGTGAATGCTGCTCCAGACCACTTATATTGTGTTGTTGTTGTTTTTTTTTATTGCCATGTAACAAATTGCCACACATTTAGCTGCTTATATCAATTCCCATTTATTATCTCACACTCTGTAGGCCAAATGATCTGGCAGACTTACCTAGGTTCTCTGCTGAGGGTCTTACAAGGCTAAAAATCAAGATGTCAGCTGGGCTGAGCCTCTGGAGATTCTGAGAAAGAATCTGCTCTAGGCTCATTTAGGTGGTTGGTAGAATTGAGTTTATTGAGGAAGCTTTGAAATACTTGTTTCTTTTCTAACTTTCATTACATCTAAAAATAATCCCCTTTGTCCTTGTGTCAGTCAGGGTTCAACCAAATAATCAGAATAAAAGATCTATATGAAGGGATTTATTATAAGGTATTAATTTATGTGAGTGTGGGGATTGGCTAGGAAAACCTAAAATTCATAGGGCTGGCCATCAGGAAGGCAGACTCTCAGGCATAAATGGAAACAATTTTAGAATAGTTTGCAGAAATTCAGTAGGCAGAATTTCTTCTTCAGTGATGTCTAAGTTCTGCTCTCAAGGCTTTTCAACTGATTAAATCAGGCTCACCCAAATTATCTATGGTAGTACCTGTTACTTAAAAATACCTGATTACAGGCTTTAATCATATCTACAAAATACCTCCACATAATAATCCACCATTGGATTATTGTTTAATTTAATAACCAGGGACCATATTCTAGCCAAGCTGATGTCTAAGACCATCACAGCCATGCAATATAATAGTCATGGCAATAATAGAAGATGAATACCATGGGACCCATCTAGGATCACACCTACCACACTATTGAAATTTTTAAGCCACAAAAGAAATAAGTCACTCTACAGAGACCCTTACATAAGCCATAACATTTTGGATTCCCCAGAGCACAAAGAACCCCATGAAGAATGAGCTCACATATCAAAATTATATACCAAACAAGGAAGCTAGACCACAAAGGAGTGTCAGTGAGGTGAAGCAACTAAGAGGGAGACTAGTAACCAAGAACTGAAAATAATGAGATAACCTAAATAAGAATATAAACATCCAACTGTCAAGTAAGAAAGAAGATTAAAAAAAAGAAAAAGAATAGAAATCACAATAAAAATTCTAAACGGTGCAAAAGAATAGGTAAGTTTAAGATAGGAACAAATTCACCATTTAAAAATAAAATAGCCCCTGAAATTATAAGCAATAACAAAAAAGTTCATTTTATAGACTATTAGATGATGAGTTCCACTATATAATAAACCAGAAAAAGGTAATTAAAAAGAAAACATAAAATTCAACTCACAGGTGGCATTAAAAGAAGTTTTGTGTCATAGAGGATAGATTCAGTACATCTGACATGTATCTAATATAATTCTATAATAAATAAAAAGCGAGAAAAAATATTCAAAACAATCATAAAGGCTCAGTTTTCTTGAATTTAAGAAATTTAGATCCTCAATACCATAGAAATCTTAACAATAACTCAAAAAAGTCAGATACTATCACAATGTGAATGTTTGCTTTCTTCCAAAATTCATTAAGTTGAAACCTGATTCCCAATGTTTGAGGTCTCTGGGATGTGAGGAGGTCATGTGAGTTATACCTTCATGAGTAAGTTTATTGCTCTTGTCAAAACAGCCCTACTAGAGCTAGTTAGCCTGTGCACCCTGTCAAGATGCAGCAAGAAGGCGCCATTTTGAGGCTTGCCCTCACAAGGTACTCAATTTGCTACCATTTTGATCCTATACTTCCCAGCTCCAAGAATTGTTGAGAAATACATTTCTGTTGTTTATATGCTAGCCAGTCTGCAGTAATTTGTTATAGTCGCCCAAACAGACCAAGGCAGATACCAAAAACCAATAATTAGGCTAAAAGTAGAACATTTCCAGAAAAGGATAAAATAATATCCTGTGCTGAGGTGAAATAATTGTCAACTTAGAACTCTACCCATTGGTATGGACTCAATTAAGAGAGAAGTTCAATGATACTGTCAGTCAAACACACTGAGAGTTTACGATTCTAAAGACTTCACTGACCAGGAGCATTGGTTCATGCCTATAATCCTACTACTTTGGGAGGCCAGAGCTAGAGGATTCCTTGAGCTCAGGAGTTTAAGACCAGCCTAAGCAAGAGCAAGACCCCGTCTCTACTAAAAACAGAAAAAAATTAGCCAGGTGTTTTGGCAGGCACCTGTAGTTCCAGCTACTCCGGAGGCTAGGCAGGAGGATTGCTTGAGGCCAGCTTGACTCAAAAGAAGTATGAGGTTGCTGAGAGCTAGGCTGATGCCATGGCACTCGAGCCTGGGACAAAAGAGTGAGAATCTCTCTCAGAAAAAAAAAAAAAAAAAAAAAAAAAACCACATATACTTTACTAACAAGGAACCTGGAAAAAATCAAAGAATGGAATGCAAAAAGAAATGAGCAAAGAAATTGAAGTTTGTAGATTTAAACAAGTTTTGACTGGTTCTTCACTATTTACTGGCTACTAACACTGTTATTAATGCTAATAATGACCAATTGACAAGAGGCAATGATTAATAACAAGTTAAAAGACTAAAAATAAATAATAGGGAATATAGGCAGATGGAATACAACACAGAATTTCAAATTAATTGTATCAGCATGGATACATCATATAATATTGAATGAAAAAGTGTTGAAGTTAATGTGAAGTGATACTCAAAGAGAGTAAGACTCGGAAGATTAGGCATGGTACTATACTTTGCAGTTTTATTTAAAAATACACAAAACTATTCCAAATATTGCTTTGGATATATACATAAAACATAACATGATCGTTTTTAATGGTTAGGAAGGCATACCCGAATTTCAGGGCACTGGGCCTGTCTGGAAAGGGTGAGAAGGGAATGGGAACAGGAGGAGGAATTAAAGTACATCAGTAGCATTTCAATTTTTTAAAAACTCCTAAAGCAAAATAGCAAAATACTAATGCTTGCTAACTATTGTTCTCTGTTATACTATACTCTGTAATACCTTGTGTATGTGAAAGAATTATTTCTTAAAAAGAAGGAAAATATATTAAGCAACAATGAATAAAATGAATTGGAAGTGCTCCATGAAATGAAGACAGAAAACAGTTACAATTTTATAGCAGTAATCCATATAAAAGATGATCTATGACATTGTCCCCCAAAAGGGAAAACAAACGAGACCTTTCAAATGTAGAATCAATATGACTTGATGATCAATTTTGTGTGAGTGGCAAAGGAGAATGTCAAATAAAGAACGACTCTGAGTTTGTGATCTTGGGAAATTAAATGAATGTCAGGGCTTTCAACTTACTAAGAGACAGAAATCTGTGAGGTCTTGATAGAATTGTCCAAAGAGTATCTGGAAATAAGAATCTGACTGGTAGACAAATTTTTGAGTTAATCGGATGCCTGTCTGAAAACCTATACATCTATTCTTCCTTTATTCTTCCCAGCCTCTGTCCATCTTCAGTTTCTCACCATCTAAATGGCCTATTCTATTGCCTTCTAAATTTTATTTTGGTTTATTTTACTTTACCTTAAATTGTTTAATAGTGTTTAATTTTTCTCTTGAATTTTGTTTGTCTACTTTTACAATCTGGGTGTGTTTCTCCTGCAAAGAGTCCATATAAGAAATATGGACTGTGTTATATAATCAGAAAAAGAACCTATAGCCACAAATAACTGAACATTTCATAATTTGACTCAATCTAATTTACTTAAAGCTAAAATTTCAATTTGAATTTATTATTTTTCCCTCCCAATTGTCTTTAATTATAGCAAACTTCAACCAGTTTATAATGTAGGGACATTTGTTCAAACAAGGGTAGTATAGTTACCATAGGGGTGTTCTATAGATTATAGTTTGTCAATAAAATTTGATATAAATGGTTAGAGAGTAGTTTTATTGAAATAGTTAACTTTGAAATTCAAAAGAAATTATGTTTAAATGCTCACATTCTCTACAATTTTAAGGGTTTTTAAAAATCAAACTCGACGTTTCACCGCATGTAATTTTATTAATTACCCTCCTTCTGTTTACAATGACATTCCCCTCATTTTGGCCTATTTGATGCTGTTGGATTACAGCTTCTGAGTACTTCAACTCCTCTTTGAGACCTTTTACAATTCCCCAGGAACACTGCTGCCAAATTTTCCCACATGCCGAATAGTGGACAGTAAATAACCACATACTTGGGAAATAAACTTGACACTTATTATCACTAACTGCCTCTATTAGTTATTTCAGTGTTAGTAAATTCCTCTGTTAGCATCAGCAGGATGCTTAAAAGATGCTGGAAACCAAAATAAAAAACTTTCTAAGTAACTAGAAATGAATTAAAACACACATTTTATAAAAATACAGATTTTTTTCCAAGCAAAGTAAATAAGTGATAGAATCAAATTTTTCTTTTTCTTTTTTTTAGTAGGGATGGGTGAAGGGACTTAAAAGAGAAATGAGGAATAAAAAAGAGCATTCGAATAAAAAGTTATTCTAAGTAGAAACTTAAACAAAGCTGTTAAACACACACATGTGACTTGTTTCACATTGCAATCTTTCCTTAATTCAACACAGTGATGGAGTCCTACTGTAAATTAGGACCTATGCCAGACCCGACACTTGGATACTAGAAAACTCACACCAGCAATGTTACAGTAGATGGCAAAATACAGGGTGTCCATAAAGTTCATGTGCAATTTTAAAATAAACAACTATATATTTTTAATATGTCTTTATAAACAGCCTGTATGTTGAATGAACTCATTTTTCTGCCCTTTAGATTTCTTGTTGTTAATGTCTTGGAGGATTGTAGTCTAGGAGGTAAGCACTTCAAGGAGAAATGTGGTCTTCCCTGCTGTTCTTTGAGATGGTTTAAGGTTCATATGCTAATTGTATTTGACAGTTTCTCAATTTTTAATTAATTTGTGAAAAATCACTTCATTCTTTTTCATTGAATATTATTAGAAACTCCTCACCATATTGGCTTGAAGCAATTGCATCAGGTGTGGCTCTGCTAACCCCTGGGGTCTCAGAAGTGTAGATACCCTTTGCTGTTTCAGTGCACATACTATTGACTTTGAAAATGTGTCCAATCACCCCTTTACACCAACCTCTTTTGCTGCTTCTATTTAGGCTACCAGGTAGTGTCATGCTGAATGATTAAGAATGGTAGTAGAGACTGCACATTTCAGTCAAAGACAGTATACCTCTTCTAGTGCCATGCTGTCATATTTATCTTGTGGGCCCAGCAGCAGCATTAAAGTTTGAGGCTTTCCCTTCTTCCGACATTAGCTTTCAAGTGTCACTATATTGCCACTACAGCCACATTCCACTGTCAAATATCGTACAGATTCTTCTTTTATATAAGTATTCAAATACACTGGATTTGTTTCAGAACATTCATCATAGTTTATAAGTAAATATTTCTGTAGATAGTTAGTTGTCTTCATGAGTTCAAGAAGTGTGTCTGTTTGCTCACCACTAAATCTCTGTAGGGTTATCAAACAGCTGGAAAAAAATATATTCTTCTTTAGAAATCTGTTGGATAAACTCTGATGATTGAAATATCACAGTCTATTAATCAAAAGAAACTGAAAGCTATACAAAAAGGTAATATCCTATTTACCTTTCAGTCTTTTACTAGTCTTTTACTAGTCTCTAGCCTAGTGTCTTGATAAATATAGTCACTCGATATCTATAAAATTGAAATACAGGGTGTCTGTAAAGTTCATGTACTATTTAAAATATTTAAGATTTTTACTCACACATGAACTTTACGGACACCCTGTATATGTAAAACTGAAACAAAGGGACAGAAGCCATGACTAATGAAGCACCCTAAGGATTTTCTCCGGTCTCCTTTGAGTGACAGGTTCAGGGTCACCAACAGCTTTAGAATCACAATGCTTATAATTCAAGGTTTAAAGGCAAAGAGAAAGTGTTTCCTTTAGCACCCACTTATAATGCTATATAAAGACTCCAATTTGCATAACTTGTGTCACATGACTTTCCCTGACCTAATTTCTGTGGTCAGAGGATGAAGTATTGTGATTAATGGTTAAAAGCACACCCAACAGCAAGACAGGTGGGTGGTCTGATGGGCAGCACAAAGACAATCACATGAAATGAAGAACAGGTGATTCCCACAGCAGTTGCGTTGCTGTTACCCAAAGAAAAAGGAACTGCAAAACACTCATCTCCACTACCACCAGCATCAACCACCACCACCGTGAGCATTTACTGCAGTGTATGTGGCCAGTGGATACAGGAAGTGGAAAAGTTGAGAGTGTAGTAAAAAGAAAGTGGAGTCTTTCCATTAATTATTTACAATCTGAAAGGCTATAATTCATTAGTAAATGAATTACTTTTTAATTTACTAGAGAAATGTTTTTTATGCAAAATTAGTTTCCACATACTTCACCGTTAATGTTTAAAACAAAAATTAAAAATAATTGCTGTTAGGGCTGGAGGTTGTGCATTTTCTATTAGGAGTAGTAACAAGAAACTTGTTTTTGCTTAGATTTCAAATAATTGTTTCACTTTGGAGTGCCAAGAAATATTGAATATCCCTAAAAATATCCCCCTTAAATAAAATGATTGTGGGTTTGTAAAGGCACTCAAATAAAAAGTAGGATTTTCTTTTTCTTTGCTAAGTGGAATCCTTACATCATGCATGGCCATGAATGTAGTTTTAAAGTGATTTTCTTTTTTGGTAGGGATACCTGGAGAATCAGATAAAATAAAAACTGAAAAGTTAAAAAAAAACAACCCAAAACTGAAAAGTTAGTGTTTTGCAAAAACTAAATGGAAGCTTGAGCAGCAAAGTTTGGAATTGTATTTGAAACGATTTTTGAATGGATTCAATATTTGCTTAATTGAGGTTCTCCCTCAGTGAACACGAAGCTGTATATTTTTTTCCTGTTTGCTTCATCTCTGCTTTTAAAGACAATTTAATATTTTTCTAATACTCAGAAATCAAGATCTGTTAATCCATCCAACTATCATTGCTTTCCCCACTACACATGAAAGCTTTTGCTGAAAGTGAAATGCATTCTTGTTCAGTTTTAACTCACTCAACTTCTCAAAATCTTGTTCCTTTTCTTTTCTATCTAATAGCCATAACTCCTTTTATGGCTATTGTAGTGTTTGGCCACATTTTCAATTATTTGTTTTAAAACTGCTATACATCTAATGCCCATCCCCAATTTGCCAGCAATCCTAGCCACTCTGGACGTTCCATTATGCTTCAGTTTGCAAAGCAACGTGTCCCCAGTTGACCAGAGTCCAGCTCTCTTCTTTACCGCTGATTATTGGCAACCTCCCTTAAAGAACATTCAGCATATGTCTGCCTCCTCTCATTTCCTTTCAGATCCTGCCTGGCATCACATTTACATCTAACCACTTCTACCTCAGTGTCTGCATTTCTATACACTAATTAATTCTCTTTTTGACCCAGAATTAACATTGTTCAAAGGTCACTATGTGGCTGGGTTATGGTTTCAAATTTTAAAATAAAATGAAATGCATTTGTATAATATCTTTATTTTAAGACTTTGCCACTTCTTCTGGCTTTCTCAAGCAAAGAATTATAGAGTGAATTTTGGACTACAGCCCTGATCGTACTAATTAACTACTAATTAGCTGTGTGATTTTAAACATGATCTCCCTCTCTCTTTGTAAATAAGACTAGTAAATCAAATCAACTATAACTTCTCTTGAAGTCCCCAAATTCAAGTTACTAGCCAGGGTAATTATACTCGGCGTCTTAACAAATAACCTCTAGATTTTTATTAATAATAGCTTAACACAGTAAAAGTTTATTTCTTGCTGACATCACAGCATAATGCAAGTCAGCCAGTTTTCCTGGGTGTATCTATTTCAGTCAAAATAGGGATCTTGAATTCTCCCATCTTGTCTCTTTCCTATCCACCAGATTCTCTTTGAAGGTCTCTGCTAAATCTTTCACATTCAGTCATCCAATAAGTAAAGAAATTGTGGGGAATCTTGTAGTATGTTTTATAGCCAAGCTCCAAAATAGTATACGTTCCTTTCATCTGCATTCACTTGGCCAGAACTCAGTTATATGGTCTTAAATTTATTTTAAGGAAGGCTAGAAGTAGTCTTTCCTTGTGTACAGGAAGAATAAATGAGTTTTCTGAGCTTTTTAGCCTATCTTTGCTATATCCTTCAATATGATGAGATTACTAGTTTCCTACTATTTCTCTGTCATCCAATTTCCCATTATTTTGATGTCTATTTTGTTAATCATTTTTTAAAATCTTTATCTCTTTCCTTCCCAATTTTCTTTTTTACTTAGCACCCTGATCCTGGATTCTGGTGTCATTGCTGAGACTGCTAAGATACCCACTTCACTGCCTTTTTCCATAGAAGAGCAAAGAGTCTTAGAATAGAGCTTCCAGTTCAGACAGTGTGCTGGAATTGAAGTTTCATAATTTGCTAGCAAGTTACATGATTCTTCTGATTCTCAGTTTCCTCATCTGCAGCTTTCCTGGGAAAAACTAGAATAATTCCTAAAGACATAGTAGGTGCTCAGTATATTTTTAGTCTTTTGTTCTGTTTCCTACCATCACTGTTTGTTAGAAAAATTATCCTAGCTATTAATCCCCTGGCCTATTCAAAATAAAAAATGATAAAGCCTATCTCAAATTCCAAAGCCTTAGGTGAATACAGAAATCATTTTCCTCTTTTTTTACCTTCCATTACATAAAAGCCTTCCTACTTCTCTATAATTGCCTACTTACTCTACTCAAATAACCATATTCTAAAAATATTTTTGATACATCTATATCCAGGATTGTTTATCTGATTTGTCAGTCAAATTAGTTCACATTTTTTCTGCCCGAATGTGCAACATTTCACAGCCCATTAACATCTCTTCCAGAGAAAGAAGATATTTTCTGCAGCTTTGATGAAGCCATTATCGGAATAACAAGCAACTATTGGCTGAAGAAAGATTTGCAAACTCTATCTAAACAGACGAAATTTTCTATTTATGAGCAGTAAAGATTGTAAAAGATACCTAAGAGTGAGCCATTGCAAGTTCATATTTCTAAGACAATAATCACATCTAAAAGTCAAGATGCTTTATAATGAATTGTGTGAGTTTCAACCAATAATTCAACCAGTAACTCATCTCTCTGTGCTTAGTTTCCTCATCTATTAAATATTCAGATCGTTTACTGGGTCTCTTCCTTACCTAAAATTGATGTTTAATATGACTTAAGATGGGCTTTTTATATTTCATAAGTATCTCCACAATTAGAGAAAGAAATTTTCTCTTACAAATCATATACACCCATATTGTGTGTCCTCCCAAAATTTAAGCCCATCTAGAGTCTCAGAAGGTGATTGTGTTTGGAAATAGGGTCTTTGTTGATGTGAATAAATTAAGATGAGGTCATAGAAGATTAGGATAGCCTAAATCTAATGATTCAAACCCTTATAAGAAGAGAAGAGGACACACAGGTAAACAAATTGAAGAAGGCTGTGTACCAACAAAGGCTGGGAAGAAACTGGGATGGATTTTTCTGTGAATTTCCAGAGAAAGCACAACACTGCTGACACCTGACTTCAGATAGCTCTTCTCCAAAACAATGAGAGAATAAATCGCTGTTGCTTTAAGCCACTAGTTTACGGTACTTCATTATGACCATCTTGAAAATGAATACAATCTCTTTCAATCATGTCTTAACTGTTAAATAATAACTTGTTCAACTTGGTCATCTTCCTTAGAACTGTAATTTCTTCTAGAAATGGTTTGTTCAGTAGTATCTCCCTTGGTTATAGCCTAATTCTGGCAAGGAAGCACCAATTAATACTCACTGGATTAAATGAAAGAATAAATAATTCACACTACCCTGGTTCCATTATTCTGTGGGCAGCTGAAGTTTTTTAATATAACAAGAGAAAATCCTATTAATATTCTCAAGTAGCAGGTGTCAAATTTCGTCTTTACTAATAATTTCTCCCAAGTGTTCTTTGGGCATAAGAAAGAAAAGTAGGTTTGTTGGGCTTCATTTGAATAGGGATGCTTGCAGTGCTTTTTGAGTGCCTTCCTCCCTTGCTGTGTCTGCACTGGGGTAAGGGCTTCTGCAAATTCTACATGACACATATGAGAAAGCATCTAGGAAGTGATACCTTAGGAAGGGGAGGGACAGTGGCAGCAAGGAGCAATTCCTTCTTACATGTGGTTTGAGTTTTTCAAGGTTTTGCTTGTCTCTGAAGACAAAGATTGTCCCATCACGATACAAATGATAATGCTGAAGAAGAAATCAGCCAATATAGAAGTTCCATAACTATGCCATTACCACTGCAGCCACAGAAAGAATTATGAAATAAATTTCTGGTGCTATATTATATGAGAAGGGTGCCTGGGACATTTTACATAGCCAATGACTATTGAATGAATAGAACAAAATGTCTCCTCCTAATCACCTTGCTGCAGATAGCTCATTGATCAAATTCTGCTTTATGTGCATTTTATTATATAATTAAAGCAGCAATTTGCAACTTGTAGAAGTGATGTCCAAGAATAGCACTACCAGAGACATAAGTACAACACTCCCTGCTCCTCCTCTAGCAATTTTATTTTTCTTTTTGCAGGGAATTATTTATTTCCTTCCTTCCTTCCTTCCTTCCTTCCTTCCTTCCTTCCTTCCTTCCTTCCTTCTTTCTTTCTTTCTCCCCCCCCCCCTTTCTTTCTGGTTGAGGGTATAAAGAATTAGGTTACAATGTCTGCATTTGTTAGTTAAAGTCCCTGTTGTAGTCATGTCCCAGCCCTAGGAGATGTCCCCTGTGTCCCACATTTTGTTCTTTAATTTCAAGTTTTTGTGAGGGTACACACAACCAGATTACAATTTTTGAATCTGTTAGATGAAGTCCCACTTGCAGATGTGTCCTGCACCCAATAGACTCCTACATTGTGCCCTTTAAGTAAGAACCCATCAATTCAGCCCTCTCCTTTTCCTCTCCCTCATTCCCCCTCCCCCTAGCTTTAATAGAATAAAGGTTTTCTTCTATGTGACTGTGTATTAGATCATCTAATGGCTTCATAATAAAATTAAGTACATAGGATATTTGCTTTTCCATCTTGTGATTCTTTACTAAGAAGAATAGGTTTCAACACTATCCAGGTTAATACAAAAGAAGTAAAATCACCATCTTTTAATGGCTGAATAGTATTCCATGGTATACATATACCATCGCTTGTTAATCCCCTTCTGAGTCATATATCCTCACACTGTGCCCATTAAGTGGAAGCATACCCTCTCTCTCTTCCTCCATCCCTCTCCTTCCCCCTTCTTCCTCTCCCATCTTGAGTTGAATTGCATTTTTCACTTGTGCAGGCATGCATTAGATCATGTGCTGGTTTCATATTGATGTTGAGTACATTGGATATTTTCCATTCTTGTGATACTTTACTGAGAAGAATATGTTTCAACCCATCCAGGTTAATACAAAAAATGGAAAGTCTCCATTTTCTTTTTTTTTTTTTTTTAATAATTAGTGTGCTTTTTATTTTATTTATTTATTTATTTATTTATTTATTTATTTATTTATTAAATCATAGCTGTGTACATTGATATGATCATGGGGCATCATACACTAGCTCCATAAACCATTTGACCCATTTTCATCACACAGCTTGACATAGCCTTCCTGGCTTTTTTTTAGTTATTGTGTTAAGACATTTACATTCTACATTTACTAAGTTTCACATATACCCTTGTAAGATGCACCGCAGGTGTGATCCCACCTATCTCCCTCCCTCTACCCACCTCTCCACTCCCTCCCCTCCCTTTCCCCCTTCCCCCTATTCTTAGGTTGTAACTGGGTTATAGCTTTCATATGAAAGCCCAAGTATACATATACCACAGTTTATTAATCCATTCCTGAACTGGTGGGCATTTAGGTTGCTTCTACATCTTGGTGCTTATAAATTGAGTAGCAATAAACAATCTAGTGCAAATTTCCTCCTGATAAAATGATTTTTTTTTTCTTCTGTGTAGATGCCTAGTAATGAGATTGCAGAATCAAATAGGAGGTCTGTTTTGAGTCCTTTGAGGATTCTCCATACTTCTTTCCAAAGAGGATATGTTAGTTTGCAGCCCCACTGACAATGTAAAAGTCTTTCCTTTTCTCCATATCTGTGCCAACATCTATAACATTGGGACTTTGTGATGTGAGCTATTCTCACCGGGGTTAGGTGATATCTCAGGGTAGTTTTGATTTGCATTTTTCTGATGATTAAGGATGACGATGGCTCGGTGCGTGTAGCTCAGCAGCTAGGGCACCAGCCACATACACCCAGCCCAGGTCTGCCAAACAACCATGACAACTATAACCAAAAAATAGCCAGGCCTTGGGGTTGGCACCTGTTGTCCCAGCTACTAGGGAGGCTGAGGCAAGAGAATCGCTTAAGCCCAAGAGTTGGAGGTTGCTGTGAGCTGTGATGCCACAGCACTCTACCAACGGCAACATAGTGAGACTCTGTCTCAAAAATAATAATAATAATAAACAAAATAAAGTAAAAAGGATGATGAGAATTTTTTTTCATATGTGTGTTAGCTATTCTCTGTCTTTTTCAGCAATTTGGACCATTAACACCCCAGGTGGGAGCTTTTCATTCTCACTGATTCCATTGTTTACTGAATCTTGACCCCTCCTTGCTCAGAGTGTGGTCTGTAATAAAGTTTCAACAAGAGAAACATTTTGAGAATAGGTGATTCAGGGACTGGGATCACTTATTAAGAATGTGATGGACGGCACCTGTGGCTCAAAGGAGTAGGGCACCAGCCCCATATGCTGGAAGTGGCAGGTTCAAACCTAGCCCTGGCCAAAAAAAAAAAAAAAGAATGTGGTAAATCTAAAAACTAATTAGGTATAGATAAGTACAATTTTAAGATGTGATCTATATTCAGGGAACATTGCAAAGAAAGAAAAGAAAGAAAAAGGTATGAATAATTAAGTAGAACCTCAATTTCTTTCCCCCCTCCCTCTATCTCTCTCCTCCACTCTCTCTTTCTCTCTTTTTTATAACCTTTATCTATGATCCTCAACCTTAAATATTTGCATGAAAGAAAGTATTGCCTGAAGCCTCCATGAAATAATCCCTTCTTCCCTCAATTTGAGATTAAATGGTTTAAAAATACAAACAGTTGGAAGGATTAAGATTGCTGTGATGTAGTTTCAAATTAAAGTCCAAATGTTGACTTTGGCTCTTTCCTATTTGGGTTCTCAATTATCATTATCTGAGCTAAGACAAAAAGATGTTTCCACTCCCAGCATAAGTCAGTTGCCCAGTTTACCCAGGCAACTGAAGGAAACCCAGATTGGAATTCTTCCAGACCCAGACAGTAGGTTAAGCTTGCTAAGGAAGAAGCAGAGGAGCAAGAAAACTCTAAGCCAAGAGCAGTCAGTAGGCTCCCTTCAACAAGGAGTTGCTTTCCAGCAGAGAGGCTTTCATCTTTTCTGTCTCATTTCTATCCACACCCACCACTTATTTGTTATGAGTTGGAGCGAGTTTCATAAACTCTGTTTGCCCCAGTTTTCTCAAATATGTGATAGCAAAACAGAGGTTCTTTCTTCATTAGATTGTTAAGAGAAAGAAATGGGTGGCTCTATGTCAAGTGTTCAGTACCGCGCCTGACTGTGATCACTGAGTGGTAGCTATTACTGCCAAGACAGATGCATTGTGTGATTTCACGTTAAAACATAAAATATTTGCAACTTATAAATAATTTCCCTTTTTCAAGTCTGTGGCCACCTTCTGATAATTTGACATTCCTAGCAGATACAGAATCCATGGGGGTAGAAATGCTTTAGATGCCCATACATATCTATTGCTCTTGAGAATTTTATAATATTTATCCCTTCAAAGATTATCTCCCAGGCACTCTGAATTTTTTTTACCTAATTGTATACATTATTAAAATTGTGTAAATGAACATTCTTTTACTAGTTTATAAAATTGAGGATAGCAGGGATGATACCAGGCGTCCTCAAACTGCGGCCCGCGGGCCACATGAAGCAGTGTGAATTGTATTTGTTCCCATTTTGTTTTTTACTTCAAAATAAGATATGTGCAGTGTGCATAGGAATTTGTTCATAGTTTTTTGTTTTTTTTTTTTAAACTATAGTCCGGCCCTCCAACGGTCTGAGGGACAGTGAATTGGCCCCCTGTTTAAAAAGATTGAGGAAGCCCGGGTAATACATTATAATAAAGTAGCTCAAAGTCACTTATCTGTAAGTGGTAGAAACTTTGTTCAACCCCAGAATTCTTCCATTTCCCCTTTACAGAGGTTGATTCTTCCTAGGTGTTAGGAAAAGGCAGTCTAGAGTGGTGTTAACCAAGTCAGGGACTTCTATTTTACCATTAGGCTGACTGCACATCAAGCTGAAACCGCAAATCTAGCTAAATTAATCCCTTGTGTTTTAGTTAAGTTGGAGGATCCCTCATCAAAAGCAAATCTAGGCTGCATCCTCCTTGAGGAATGGGAAGTAAATCCATATAAAAATGTTTGCTTTGAAGAGTCTTTAGAAGGCAGCTTCTTCTTTTGTCTGTTTTCTTTGGTTTGGTTTACTGTAATAGTGGTTCAAAAATTTTAGTATGCACCGGAATTACTTGGAGGGCTGTGGTAAAACAGCCATTACTGGGCCTACTCTCTTTCCTGATTCAGGAAATCTGGGTTAGGGCCTAAAGCTTTGCATTTCTAACAGATTTTCTGGTAAGGATAATACTGTTGGTTTTAGCATCAGGTTTTGACACTGGATTTAAATCAATAAAGTCAGTGCTCTTGAATGGTTCATGTGTAAACTCAGTAAGGATTGACTGGTCTATATTAATTTTTAACTAAAAAGCCTTTTCTTTTCATTTAATACTTCATGGTTTATCCATTAACCAAAAGGTCCTGGTGTAAATCGAACAGAGCTTGAGTTACCCAAGGCAGCATTTAAGTTATGCATCTAGCCATCATTAGTTTCAGGGAGTATAGCCATACAAATTTATGTGCTTTTGGTATTTCATATTATATAATTACTAATTCAGTATATGTGAAATTTTGCTATCTTTAAGAGGGCTTTTTTTTTTTTATTTTTTTATAAGATGCCATATTATTGCAGCATGCTGGTCAAACTTAAAAGTATAGAAGACAGAAATTTCATGCAGCTATTGTTGGAGTTTATTTAATTTACTATTTGATGAAGCTCATTTTAAATGTTATTCTTGATTACTAATATGAAAGAAAGTACTAAGGACAAGGAAAACATTCATAGGAAAGAGTAAAATTTAGATTTCAATGGTTATACATGCTGGAAACAGTTATCAGTAAAGTTGATACTGTTATTATTATGGCATTTTGCTTACATGCAGAATTTAGCACTCACTTACACTTTACTACTTCATCCCTCCCCATAAGCAACCACAAAGTATTCCCAGAAAATGTTGAATAAAACCACATGAAGGAGTTCAGATAATTCATAGCAATAATAATGACAGCAGTGACCATATATGAGCTTACCTTAGGCCAGGCACCCTATTCAATGTACCTCATAATCAATATCTCATTTAATCTTCATAAAATGTCTATAAGCAGAATTTCTCAACATCAGCACAATTGATATCTAGGCTGAATAATTAGTTGTTGTAAGGACTATCCTACATAACCCCCAACCTCCAGATCTCAGTAGTACCCTCACAGCTGTAACAAGAATAAGCTCCATTTGAGAACCACTGATACAAACTACATAGTATTTCATAGATGTGGTATTGGAAATTTATTTTGTCCAAGTTTCCACAGCTCATTAGTATCAAAACCTGGTTCAGATTTGTCCCTTCATAATAAATTTACTGATAGTGGAAGCCACAATCTTCTGTAGCCCAGAACAGGCTGTAACTAATACCTTGTAAATCAATCTTCTCTAAAGGAGTTTTGCCATATTTAAACTTTAAATTGCAGAGTCTATGTGTTGTCTCGGTTTTTATTAGATAAATTGTAAATCCATGAGCATAACCCAGGATCTGTTCTTTTGTCATGAAAATGAATATCTTTGGCTGTGGCTTATGAAAAAAAAAAAGTAGCCTTGTAACTGTCATAGCTCTCTGGGTCCACAGTCTTTGGTCACCAACTAGCTTAGGTTGAATTTATGTCTTGAATTTTTAATTGTTCTGTTGTGCCTTTCTTTAGCATGATGTTTGAATTTTGTTCACAGTCTGTTTTTTTTTTTTTTAAACAAAGTCCAAATCTGTGTTTCCTCAATTGATTGATCAGACACATAATATGAACACAAACTTTAGCCAAAATTAGAATATGTTGTGTATTTTATGACAGATAGATAGATAGATGTAGATGATTACACACAGAGAGAGAAAGATAAAAGTCCACTGTATAAATCATGAAATATACATCACTTCTTTTTATTAATTTCAGGTTACCAATATAATTAGTAATTATACAATTACTAATTGGGGGTATAATTTTTGAATTTGTTAGGTAAAATTCCTCTTGTAGTTGGTCCCACACCAAAGAGGTATGCCATATACTCTTATATTGTGCCCATTAAATGGAAGCACACAATCCTGCTCTTCCTCTCTTCTTCCCCTCCTTCTGCCCCTCCCCCCAATTAGAATTACATTAAGTTTTTCTCCTATGTGGGCGTGTATTAATTAGATTGTCTATAGACTTTATAATAAAATTGAGTCTGTTGGATATTTGATTTTCCATTCTTGTGATACAAAAATGTGTTTCTACTCCATCCAGGTTAATAGAAAAGATGAAAAGTCACCATCTTTTCTTATAACTGAATAGTATTCCAGGGTATACCACAGCCTGTTAATCTATGTCTGGGTTGATGGGCATTAAGATTGTTTCCAACTTTTGGCGATTGTAAATTGAGCTGTGGTAAACAATCTTATGCAAATGTCACTATGATACAATTATTTTTTTCTTCTGGGTAGATGACTAGTAATAAGATCGCAGAAATAAATGGGAGGTCTGTTTTGAGTTTTTTGAGGATTCTCCATACTTCTTTCCAAAGAGGTCATTTTAGTTTGCAGCCCCACCAACAGTTTAAAAGTATTCCCCTCTCTTCATATCTGTGCAGGGATCTGCAACTCTAGGACTTTGTGATAAGAGCTATTCTCACTGGGATTAGTTGATATCTCAGGGTGGTTTTGATCTGCATTTCTCTAATGATTAGAGATGATGAGCATGTTTTCATAAATTTGTTTGCCATTTGTCTGTCTTCCTCAGAGAAGGTTCCTATTCATGTCTCTTGCCCAGTGATAGGATTGTTAGCTCTTTCTTTTGTTGATTAATCTGAGTTCTCTATAGATTGTAGCTATCAAGTCTTTTCAGATTCATAACATGCAAATATCTTTTCCCATTCTGAAGGTGATCTATTTGCTTAAATTGTATCATTAGCTGGGCAGAGTTTTTCCCCAGTTTAATTAAATTCCATTTGTTTATTTTTGTTGTTGCAATTGCCATTAAAGTTTTCTTCATAAAATCTTTTTCCAAACCAACATGTTCAAGAGTTTTTACCACACTTTCTTCTAGAATTTTTATTGTTTCATATCTTAGATTTAAATCTTTTATTCATCTAAAGTCAATTTTTATAAGTGGTGAAAGGTGCAGATCCAGTTTGAGTCTTTTATATGTGGTTATCTAATTCTCCCTCTTCTCTCTCTCTTTATTGAATAGTGATTCTTTTCACCATTGTATGCTTTTCTTTGGTTTCACAAAGATCAGATGGCTATAAGAGATTGGTTTTATCTCTTTGTCTTCTATTCTGTCCCATATGTCTATGTCTCTACTTTTGTGCCAATATCATGCTATTTTGATTACTGTGGACTTGTAATATAACCTAAAGTATGGTAGAGTGATACCTCTGGCTTTGTTTTAATTAGTAAGAATTGCCTTGGCTCTTTGGGGGGTTTTCTGGTTTCATAAAAAACAAAGAACTATCTTTTCCAGTTCTTCAAAGTATGATGATGGTATTTTAGTGGGCATTGCATTGACTTTTTAGATTGCTTAAGGTAGAATAGACATTTTAACAATGTTGATTCTTTCCACCCAAGAGGATGGTATGTTCTTCCATTTATTAATGTCTTCAACTATTTCTTTTCTTAGGGTTTCATAATTCTCATTGTAGAGGCCCTTCACCTCTTTTTGTTAGGTATATTTCTAGGTATTTGATTTTTTTGAAGCTGCTGTAAGGGAATTGTGTCCTTAATTGACTTCTCAATTTGGCTGTTATTGGCACATACAAAGGCTTCTGGACACTGATTTTATACACTGAGACATTACTGTATTTCTAAGAGTCAGTTAGAAGCTCATGTTCTAGTCCTCACTAAAAAGAGTTAATGATTGTATCAACTCATTCGGGAAAGAAGATTATTTCCTAATATGGCAATTAAGAGTAGGCAGAGATGGATACTTTAGGGCTATTAACTCTAGAGCATAGATTGAAGAGATATGAGGTTGCAAACTATTTGCATTAGTGTAATTATAGGTGAGATAAAGGAAAAACCCATAATTTATATTGAGACTATGATATAAAAGGTATGGATATGCCCTCTTAGTACCATACAAACACATGCACACACACATAAAAATCACATTTGACTTATTGATATAGATTTTATAAAATAGATTCCATTAAATCTTCTAGGATTGAGAAAATGCCATTAGGTCCACTGTTGTGGTAATTAACCACATGAACTTTATGGACACACTTATATACCTAAGAAATACTTTCAAAGGGTCAGGACCAACACGAACAAAACTAAAAAGTGAGGTTTTGTAGTTTTGCTTGTGTTGGTCCTAACCCTTTGAAAGTATTTCTTAGGTATACATAAATATATATAAAATAAATTTGTCAACAAATAGATATAAAATAAATTTTTCAACAAGTGAAAAGATGGATTAGGTTTCTAGGTGGAAAACAATATAATAAAAAGTTTTAATGCTTTAAAATTAATATGTGAGTAATATTCAATTTCAATCAGAATCCACACTAGGAATTTTTAGAATTATAAAAAAATTATCTTAAAATTTATATGTCAAAATAAATTTTATAGATTGCATACACACAATAAATAGTAAAAAAGAATATATTCACAGAAATTACATAAAACTTTTGCAATTTTATATAGTTCTACAAAAAATACTTCTATCTAGTAATTCTTTTATCTACATGGCATAGATAAATAAATCCTTAGAATAAAGGGGAAATATAAAAATTGATCTCAGTATATAGTAGAATGTTTTATACCCCACAAAGTTTGTATTTAATTTCACAGAGAAAGGATTGTTGATTAATAAACAGCCCTGGCACAGTCAGCTATCCATTTATATCTTAGGTTATGTACAAAAACCAAATTTCAGATGAATTAAAGACTTATTTGTAAAAAGTAAAACAGTAACATTTTTGGCAAACATCTAGGAGATTTATGTCCATCTAGAGGCAAGTCTGACCTTCTTAACAAGACTGAAAACCTAGAAGCTACAAGAGATAAGGCATATAAATCTGTAGCAAAAGATAACACAGACAAAATCAAAAGACATATAATAGGTTTTGGAAAAAATATGTCCTCTTTACTGTAAAATACAGAGGGTTGTTTCTATGTGTAGAATGCACATAGGACACTGAAAATTTGTCAAAATGGGAATAGAAGCTCAATAGAAAAAATGAGGATAAAGAAGCAACTCACAGAGACTATCTTCAAATAATCAAGCGTATGAAAATGATATTCTAAATGACTACTGGTCAGATGAATACAAATTAAAGTGACAAATAGATACCACATTACACTCACCAGTCAGTAAACCATTTAAAAGGGTGATAATTTGATCATCAAATGTAATATCTAAAGTATTAGAGACATTTAAGAATGAATGTCTATTTTTTCATGTGTTTCCCTTAAACTCTCTCCAAGAATTTTTAGTTTCATGTCTTAAGTTTAAGTCCTTTAACCACTGAAAGTGAATTTTTGTTAGAGGAGAAAGGTGTGATTCCAGTTTCAGTCTTCTGCAAGTCACCAGCCAATTCACCCAGCACCATTTGTTAAATAGGGAATCTTTTCCCAAATTTATATTTTTGATAGGCTTATCAAAGATCAAATGATGATGTAAGCACTCCAATTTATACAAATAATCAACACATTAAATCTCACAAAGGCATAAATGTATTCATGATCTATGTATATATGACTTAATAAAAAAGAAAAAGAATGAATGCCTATTAAAATTTAAAATAAATTTACCTTTTGCCACAGAAACTCCGCTGCTTATTAGCACCACCATAAAATAAACCAACAGTAAGAAATAAGTACAGAATATCTATCACAGTATACTCACTAGAGTCAAACAATGACATGAAACTGAAGGTCGTCAATAGAGGAAAGATTAAAAATATGGTAAATTTATAGCACAGGCGATGGGCACCCTCCCAGACCCTGGTAAGAGCTGCACCGAGACCCTCCCAGACCTCAGGAAGAGCTCTGTAGGAACACGCAATCGGCATCCTCCTGGATCTCCGTAAGAGCTGCATCCACTGGGACCCCAGTAAGAGCTGAGCCCAGACCCGCTACCCCACCCACCAGGCCTCCCCACGCCCTTACCAGGAAATCCGGGAGCCGCTCAACCCCATGTCCTCCTTCCTGTACCCTACCTGCCTCCACACCACCCGCTTGTCTGGCCAGGGACTCTGGTAGCCATTTGCCCTCTGCCTCTGCATGGAGCCTTTCTCCTGGCCAGAGACTGCTGGAGCCTTGGGTCCTCTGTGCCAAAGTCACTGGGTGCCAGGAACTCCCAGAACCATGTGCACCACCACCAGCCCTGTTGCTGGATCTGGGGGTGTAACACTCCAGAGCTGCTCACACAACCAGAACTCCCCCGCTGAGGCAGCCCCAGAAGAGCTACACAGAGTCACTCTATACAAAGATCCAGCAACAATAGAGTGATCCCCTGGGTCTAATCTCAAAGAGACACCATCCCAACTCTGAGGACGAACAGAGGCAATGGTGAAAAACAATCATGAGACGAAATCAAAGGAAAAACTCTGGCAATGTGAATAATCAGAGTACATCAACTCCTGCAAGGAACAATGGGGCAGACAAAGCACAAGATACCATGCACAAACAAATAGATGAGATGTCAGAAATTGAATTCAGAATCTGGATAGCAAATAAGGTTGAATTAGAATTCCAAGCAGTAACCCAGAAGATGTCTCAAGAATTCAACAAATTCAAAGACCAAATGAGCAAAGATTTTGACACATTGAGACAAGAAGTTGCAGCCTTCAAAGATCTGAGAAACATAGTAGAATCCCTCAGTAATAGAATGGAGCAAGCAGAAGAAAGGATTTCTGACATTGAAGACAAAACATTTGAATGCTCCCAAACTCTCAGAGAGGAAGAGAAATGGAGGGCAAAAACAGATCACTCTCTCAGAGAGCTCTGGGATAATTTGAAGAAAACCAATATTCATCTTATAGGAATCCCCTAAAGTGATTAAGTGGCTTCACAAGGCACAGAGTCTCTTCTCCATGAGATTATGAATGAGAACTTTCCAGACATGCCAAGAGATTCTGAATTTCAGATAGCTGACAGTTTCAGAACTCCAGCATGACTCAACCCAAACAAGACATTCCCCAGAAACATCATAATCAATTTCACTAAAGTTAATATGAAGGAGAAAATTCTGAAAGCACCCAACAAAAGAAAACCATTACCTACAAAGGGAAGAATATTAGAATAACTGCAGATCTCTCTGTTGAAGCCTTTCAAGCTAGAAGAGGATTGTCATCGACTTTTAATCTCCTAAAACAAAATAACTTTCAACCCAGGATCCTGTACCCAGCTGAACAGAGTTTCATTTATGATGGAGAAATTAAATACTTAAATGACATTCACATGTTAAAGAAATTTGCCACCACTAAACCAGCTCTTAAGCATATTCTCAGACCTATACACCAAAAAAACCAGCATAATCCTCCACAACAAAAGTAAACCCACCCAGAAAATTTTGATCAAATTCCAACTTCCACACTTGCAAAAGGATTAAAAATGCCCACCAGATCTTGAAAGGCTTATCAATACTCTCAATTAATGTGAATGGTTTAAATTGTCCTCTAAAGAGGCACAGGTTGGCTGACTGGATACAAAAACTCAAGCCAGATATCTGCTCCATACAAGAATCTCATCTTACATTAAAAGACAAATATAGACTCAAGGTGAAGGGATGGTCATCTAT
>CAUYPK010168549.1:0-13611 GCA_963574355.1 Loris lydekkerianus
TGCCTGAGGCCTAGTGCAACTTCCCGAGCCTGACTAGAAGTAGATCCATCGAGCTACTTCCGTGTAGCAACGACTCAGCAAGGCCCGGCCTGAAACTGCCTCTACCTAGATACAGCCAATGTGGTACCATGCCACTGGCCCAACCCTGTCACACACCTCTTCCCCCGCCTTCTTTCCCCGCCCCTTCTCCACAATAATAAAATAAATAATAATAATAAATAATAATAATAAAAAATTAAAGTTAACATGACAACACAAAATATGAAATACATAGAAATAATTCTTCAGAAATATATAGTATTTCTACATGGAAAACTTCTAGTTATTATTAAAAACATAAAAAGACAAAAAAAAAAAAAAGAAAAACATGGGGTGAAGGATCTGGAGAAGTGAATTGATGTCATGTCATACATGATTTTAAATGAAAATTCAAGATGTTTTCAAGATCAAATAAATGATAGACAATGCAAGCTATCATCCATTAGATGTGAATTTTAATATCCTGGATGGTTAACCCAGGATTCATATTTACCTTGAAAAACCTGCCTTTCCAGATACCAATGGCTTATTCTTTCTATATTCATGTTCATTTGGTAGGCCTGAAGTCTTTTCCACAAAGTTTTATTTCTCATAACTTCTAAAGAAGCGGTTCTCATCCTGTGGGTTGCAACCCCTTTGTAACAATGAAAATACATCCTGCATATCAGATATTTACATTACAATTCATAACAGTAGCAGAATTACAGTTATGAAGCGGCAACGAAAATAATTTTATGGTTGGGGGTCACCACAACAAGAGGTACTGTATTAAAGGGTCAAGGTATTAGGAAGTATTGGGAAGGTTGAGAACCACTGTTCTAAAGCCTTCTAATAAAAGCCTATCTATCCACTGCATGCTTTTAGAAATGATGATCCATCACTCAGTTTAAGAAAATCAACAAGTTCTATGAGACAGGTAAAGCAATAGCTGGTGATATGATAGAAAAAGATATATCTGAAAAAATGATATGTAAAAATGAATATTCACACTCTCATTGAAGTATTTTTATTTATGTTTTTCTTTTTTTGAATAATCTTAAATCTCAAATAATCATTGTGTATATGATAATATATACCCAACAAATACCTCTGTGTGTATTTACACAGATTTTGATTTCCCAAATATATTCAAACTAAATCATAACATCAAATAGATTTCTGTCTATGAAAATACTACAGTATCTTTTTGTAATTTGATCCCTTATGTTCTAATTTTAATTAACTTTTACAAGCTGAATTTTGATATTCTTGAAGGAATTAAGAATATATTCTGTAATCTGAATTAGGAATATATTCTCCAACCTGGCTATCTTTAAGTAAATGAGTAATATCCTAGAAAGATTCCTGATACAGAGTCTCTAATTCCAGCATTGCAATGTCACCATCACCAGAATATACAAGGATTTTTTTAGATTAAGGACTTTTTCCTGGAATCTATGGATCACTATGAGGCCATGAAAAGACCCAGAATGTTTTAAAGTCTTTTAAAGTTTTATGTAATAATGAATATGCACACAAGTGCTACTTTCATTGCTTTTCCCAGGGTTTTAAAATAAATATTAAAAAATAAATATCAAGAATTACTACTAGAAACCAGTTTTCTCTGAATAGAGAGAGCAAAACTGAAATACATTGATTTATTTTTCACCTACCAGAGACTGAAAGATCGTGCTATCTAATCTCTGAAATGCTCTTGAGATTATTGAAGCTTTCTTTTTGCTTCCAAAAGAGTTAATAAATGTGTCAGTCATGCAACCCAGACTTTGGACAAATACAAATTAAATTTTTATGCTCCCATGCCTATCAGCCCTTGAAAACTCACTGATGGAAGTTATCACTATCGAAACTTGGCTCCCAAATGCACCTGCTAGTGATTCCTTTGTTCCTTCTTCTTTAGTTCATAGTGGAATATTTGCAATTGACTTCCATTTTATGGATCTCTAGAAATAATTCTTAAAATTAAAGCAGGTCTACAAAAACTAGAAAACATAAAACCTACCATTGCATTATTTTGAATATTAACTACAGGAAAAATGACAAGATAGTGAAAAATGAAATCATCATCTAAATGATTTTTTGTTTGTACCAATAATCCAGTGCTTTAATACATCTAAATATTGTACACAATGATACTGAACCTGGACTCAAGACCTTATAATATAGATTTACTCCCAGTTCAGGAAACTTCTTGCCTGGATATGTTAACCAGCACAAGTGAATAGAAAAAAATTATTTGTAATTAGCCACCTAATTTGAGCCTTGTGAAAAGTCCACATAGAAAAAACATAGCTATAAATTCACTTATGTTTTAGAAAATATTCCTTTGGCTGGGCACAGTGACTCATGCCTGTAATCCTAGCACTCTGGGAGGCCGAGGCAGGTAGATTGCCTAAGCTCAGGAGTTTGAAGCCAGCCAGAGCTAGGGAGAAATCCCCATCTCTAAAAATAGCCAGGCGTGGTGGGTGCCTGCAGTCCCAGCTACTTGTGAGGCTGAGGCAAGAGAATCGATTAAGCCCAAGAATTTGAGGTCACTGTGAGGTATGAAGCCACGGAACTGTACCTAGGGTGACAAATAAATAAATAAATAAATAACAAATAAAAATATTCCTTTATAATTATACAATTGGACCATTTGTTTATTAAAAATAAAACATTACTTTGCCAAATTCTCCTAAAGCATGGGGAAATACAGTGATAAATATTAAAGAATATGTATATTCTTGAGATCTGAATAACAGGATTTGCTGATTGACAAAATGTAGGGTCTAAAGGAAAACAAAAGTATCAAAGATACTCCAAGTATTTTATGAGCAAGGGGGTGGGGAATAGGATGACACAGACTGAAGGGAACATCTGAGCAGGAAGGATAGAGGTTCTGTCCTTTTAGTTTGAGAGGAGCATCAGACATCCAAGCAAAGGTGTCAAGTCGGCAACTGTCAGTATAAGACTGCAAGTTGGAAGAGGTTACTTATCTAGAGATACGATTTGCCTTTTATTTGGCATTTGTTTAAAACCATAATACAAAAAGAAATTACCAAGGGAGGGACTTTAGAGTAAGTAAGGAACTAAGGGATGGATCTGAGATGCTCGGAACAGTTTAAAAGAAGAGTAGATAAAACATGAAACCTGTCTCAGAGAAGGAGTGATGAGTTTTGTTGTATTAAATACGACGATTGCTCATCAGTGACTGCTATTGGCTACATGTTAGTATCTCTCCAAAATTCACATATTGAAATCTAAACTTCCAATATGATAGCATTAGGAAGTGGGGTCATTGAGCGGTAAAGCCGCTGTGATGAGATTAAAGCCCTTCCAAATGAATATGTGACAAGTAATCCTTGTCCAGGATGGGAGGATACACGGGGAACGCAGCCATTTGTAAGCTAGGAAGAGGCTTCAACTACCTTGACATACTGGTGTCAGACTTCTAGCCTCCAGGGCAATGAAAATAAATATTGTGTTGTTTAAGCCACCCAGTCTATTGCATTCTGTTATAGAAGACTGAACAGATTGACAGTGACACAGAGAACAACTTAGGTCCTGTGGTGGGTGGTGGAAAATTATATTGGAATAGATGTCTGGAAAGCTGTCATTGTCAAAAGCACTACTGAAATGTATCCAGGAAGAAAACTGTGTCCTGGTGCCGAAGGCCTAGAAAATTAGGAATGTTGAACATATTTTCAATTGTTCATTTGTAAAAAAACCGGCCTTAAGATTAATCATTCTTTCAATAGGAAATACATAGTTTTAAGGTGTTGGTTGCTAGAGAAAGAGGATGAGAACGTTAGTCAGTGAGCTGTTTTCAGTATAATGTAATTGATATAGCCTTTTAAAATGTCAAGCATATAATCTACCTAGTCAATCATGGATGCATAGTGACCCTGAAGCCCTGTTGAGCTGCTATAACAAAACACCACCACCAGGGGGGGGGGGGGGGCGAAGGGGTGGGAAAAAAATAAATTTATTTCTCTCCGGTCTGGAGCCTGGGAGTCATGCAGATTCCGTGTGTGGTGAGGACCTCATCTGTTGTTCATAAATGACACGTTCTCACTGTGTCCTCACGTGGGAGGCAGGTTTACTTGGGCCTGTTTTATTAAGGCATTAATCCCATTCACGGTGGCTTCACTCTCACGACCTAATCACACCTCCAGAGGCCCACCTCCTAATATCCTCACATCAATGTGAGAATTTCAACAAATACAAGACCCAAATATGTGACAGATATAAACATTCAGACCATAGCAAGTCTCCTAATTTTATTTCTTTTTTCTTTTTTCTTTTTTATTTATTTATTTATTTATTTATTTATTTATTTATTTATTTTTTAGGCATGAGGCAGAGTCTCACTCTCTCACTCTGAGTAGAATGTCGTGGCATCATAACTCACAGCAACCTCAAACTCCTGGGCTCAAGCAATTCTCTTGCCTCAGCCTCCTGAGTAGCTTGGATTATAGGCACCCACCAAAACATCCAGCTAGTTTTTTAAATTTTATTTTAGTAGAGGCAGGGTCTCACTCTTGATCATGCTGGTCTTGAACTCCTAAGCTCAAGCAATCTACCTGCCTCCCCTGCGCAGAATGCTGGGACTAAAATATTGCGTGTTTCCCTCAGATTATAGAATGTTACTTTCTCAAATAATATGAAAACACTAATAAACCTAAAAGAAATATGTGGCAGTTGCATGGAATGGTTAAACAACAATTCAATTAGAAAAGTAAATGGGAAAGTAATAAACATTAAAAAACAAACAAATAAAACCAAGGGACATGTCCTTGTAAGCCTCATCTGGACAAAAAGGTGCTCTGTTTTGCCAAATGGGGCTTTCAAGACCAGGGCAGGTGAATCACGAGAGGCAAGACTGGGAAGGAACTCAAATTCTCACAGCTTTCTGACTACACTCATAGTAACCAAACCTTTGATCATTTGTTTTCTTCAGCATTCATTATGAAATCAAATGATATTCTGCCAGATAGCAGGGGCATATGGTTTACATAGAAGTTTTGTTTCTTATTTTGTGTTTATTTGTGTTTCCATTTTAGCTTCACATATTACACTTCTGAATTTGTTTTTAGTTTAATTCCCTTATGGATCTTTTGACTAGTGGGAAACATGGGATGTCTTAATTTATTGAGATACAATACAATTTTTAAAGAGTGATATTCTTTTTTACCTGGTGTAAAGTTAAGAGAAATAATGCCAAAGTCAAAATAGGCTAAGAGAAGGGAAATGAACTAGGTTTCCTGAAGAATAACTGCCTGAATGAGACTTACTGGTATAATGGTTTCTAATGAGCAAAATGGTCCAAAGGTTCTCGACCTTGGGCTCTCAGCTAGAGGTTATTTTCCTCCAAGGGCACATTTGGCAACATCTGAAGATGTTTTGCATTGCCAAAACTCACTAGGGAGAGGCCTAATGGCATCTCGCATGTAGGGACGCTGCTAACCATTTTGAAAAGCACAGAATAGCTCCCCACAACAAAGAATTATTCAGTTCCAAATTCTAGTTGTGCTGAATTTACATACCGGTACATATGTACAGCCACTCCCATCCCCTGAGTAGTACCCACTCATCACCTAGATAAAGCAAGAGTCATTGAAAATATTTTTTATGTCATATGATAGGAAATGGCATGATGTAATATTATATGATTATTAACATGATATATTATAATACAATACATTCTAGTGTATTGGTTTGAATTATGTCCACTGAAACTTTTGTCCAGCAGGAACTTGTGAACGAATGTTACTACTCACCAGTAGAGTTTTTGCTGATGTAATAAAGTCAAGATGAGGTTATCCTAAATTAGAATGGGCCCTAAATAGGGTGACTGATGTCTTTATAGAGAGATCTTTGTAGAGATACAAAAACACAGATAACTTTATGACAAACTTCTACCATCCAGAACATGGAGAGAACACATTTTTTCTGTTTTAAAATTTGCAGTTGGTAGTACTTTGCCATGAGAGCCTAAGAAAACTAATGATATCATCTGGATGTGACATGACGTGACGTGAGATGGTGTGACACAATTACATTTAAGGCCCAGATTTTCTGATGCTCCTTCATTCCTGCTTGTTCCACTTGAGTCTAACACTGAGATTTTAGGAATAGGTAAGTATTTTGTGTCCATAACACAAATAAATCTTCTTCATAAAACTTCTCCAATCATCAATCGTGCTGCTATTTGGCATTAAAAAAGTACTAATCTTTTAAAGAAGAAAATATCCTCAGTAAATACAGGCTGTACAGAGACAATTTGAATTGATTTTCTGCAAAGAATTGAGATATAGAATGGCTTGATGGCTTGATTTTTGTAGAAATTCGACCAATATTTTAACAAAAGAAAAGGTGATTCATACTTTATGCCTTTTTAAAGAGGTACTTTCTGTCTGGATCAATATTATACTTATGCAACTATTTTATACAGGAGGACATCAAGTTTGTGTGCAATTTAAAATAGTTTAACATAGTAAATTGCACATGAACTTTATGTCCATCCTGTATTATAATATGAATTTAAAAAGAAATATAAATATTTTGTTTAATTCTAAGGTATTTACATATATAAGAATTAAGATAACGTTACCAGCTATGTTTTCAATAATTCTCATACCAAAATTTTAAGTAATGTAATAGGAAAATGTGGTTACTTAATTTGGTAATCTCTGCTAATCTAATGTGAAGAAATTTAAAGTAGTATTAAACTCAACAAAGCAAGAATAGAGGGGTTTCTAATATATACCTACATGATGTCAAAGAAATTCATGGAAAAAATGAATATTTTATTCAAACAGTTATTCTGGGTCATAAAATTTTAAAGCCCCCAAAATGGTTATTTAAATTCTACTGCACAAAAGGGATGTTATTCACACTACATTGGAATTGTAGATATGTTTTCAGGTTTCAAAATAACCTAGTATTTTTGTATTACTTGTTTATGTATCATGGAAGTAACTGTATATTATTATTTTTAATCTTCATTGATTAGATATTTTTACATCAAAATTATATGACAATGAAAATCTATAATAATTTCCCATGTGCATATGGATGGAAGCATAAATATATTGACTTCTTAATTACTTTTACTTCTTTGCCTTTTAAAATAAATATCAACATATTTAGTCTTAAATAAATGATTTTTAGAAAGAGTTCATCAGATTGTAAAAACACTGCTTCATGTAGTATTCCCTAATTTCAGTCTGATAAAACAATAATGGTGTATATACACTGATAAATTAAAATATGTTTTTGATCTACAGATAGCTCATAAAATTAAACACATATACATCTTTTAAAATATTGCCAGTGGGTTTATATGTCAGAAGATTCTTGGTGATTTAAAACTATATTCTTAAGGAATGCTGACATTTTGTGTCCTACATTGTAGTGTTCATTTGTCTGTGCAAACTAAATTGCCAAACTTTCAGGTATCTTATCTCTCCAATGTCCTCAGCAGGAAATGGTGCATAAACTTTCACTCTTTAAACACAGACCTCCAACAACTGTCTGATACTTTAGAAAACATAAAGGGGAGACTAGAGGCTAAAGATAGAGATGATAGTCTTCCTGAATACATGTATTTCAGCTGTTATATTTTGGAATAATTTTAAAAATGCATAAAGTAGAACTTGCAGAGTTAACCATCTCTCTACATTGACCACCTCCTTAAATTGGCCTAATTTTCATAAGCTGGACACGTATCACATGTATATATCCGTACAATTGTCTTAGCTCTTTCTGTGACCACCTCCATACGTTGAGCAGTTTGTTACAGTCTTGGATGGTGAGCTTACACGGGTTCTACTGAATTGCAAAAACTGCCTCATACCATGAGGCAGCAAAACTAAAGCACGGTGCTTTTGACATTATATTCAACCGAATAAAACTAGCCCAACTAAGTATATCAATTAATAAAAATCATGTCACTATCATTAAAGGAAAAATTGCACATTTTAGAGTAAAATGACAATCATATCAAAAAAAACATAGCATAATTAAAGAAAAAATTTCTTAGCTTTTTATTTGCATTTCTAAGCATTGGGTTTCTTTTGGACACCTCAGCAATTGTATTCTCTTGATGTCACTATTCATGCCCACATCTGTATTATTCTTCAACATCACCTCAGTTATTTTAACAGTGCCTGACACATGATCTGTCAGTACAGGTATGTGGAGTGAATAATCTCAGGCTGAGATTTATGACAATTTTATAATAAGGAACCAAAACAAACCTGCAATAATAATTAATGCAATGCTTAGTCTGGAACATAATTTTTGCATCCTTAGTCTGTAATTAATTTTTTGAAATATCAGAAGGAAAATAAGACTATATTTAAGTGTTCATTAAACCACTACTCAAGTAAGCTTCTCTAGCCATGTTTAGAGAAAAGCATTAACAACTTGTTGCATCTAAATTATCATTATTTTCTAATAGTAACCAAAGTGATACTATCAGTCAAAAGTAGTTTGACTAAAGCTCAAAATTTAAAGCTGTTTCAATAACCAAACAAGATTTTGAGGAAATAGTAATATTAACTGCAATTAATAATCATAATTTAAAGAAAAACAAAAATAAGATTATAAAATTCAAAGAAAAAAGCATAGAACAATGATTAAAATATATAAATTGTATTTGTCTAAGCAAAAATGAGTGTTCTCATAGCAACTTGGAAGATGGCCCTCAGTACCTAATAACCAAATGGATATTGCAGATGATTTTCAAGTGTAAAGTGACAAATGCTATTTTTAAAAAAATTTAAATTTTTGAAAATTTAAATAAAATTATTATGAGATTACTTTTTGGAACAAAGCACTATTTTGGCTTTTTATAACCAGTTAGTCATGTGATGCATCTCTTTAACTTACCAACAACTTTTGGTTAGCGTCTAAATAAAATCTTACCTGCTATGAACTACTTATTTCCAATTTAAATACATAGTATAGTATTGATATTTTAATTTCTTTAGAGGTAACTGAGTTAGGTATATTTATACAATAGCATGATCATAATGTTCTTCACAATAAATTTGTGAAGTTAATTACTCACAATTAACCCAGTTAATTATGGGTTATTACTTGAGATAATTGTTTGCTGAGAATTCTATTAAAAGCAGAAGATATACATTAGTTAAGAAGCGCAGAAGAATAAAATTCAGGAGTGGGATCATAGAATTTTACTGTTTACTTCTTTATTGAGAATTTACTATTTTACAGCTAAATGTTACATACATCCTACACATTTTTATAAACATATTTGTGCATTTCAAAGAGATTAATATTAGTCATTTTTCACATCCCTATTTATTAAAACATTAATCATCACAAAATAAATATGAGATTCATGAGGAAATATAATTTAAAGGAACCTTTGTTGATCAGTTTGCTAAATCAAGCTATGTTTCTAAAGAGATGACATAAAGCTACATTAATTTTTTAAGTATATTAACAGTCAGTACAAAACGTGTACTATATGTAAAATATTATGGTGTATGAAGGATAGCACACAATATAGGATATGTCTTATCTCAAATTTACTGTTTTTGTAGTAGTTTTATAAACATATTCATAATGAAATACAATGCATATTTTATTTCAATATGTTTATACTTAACATAGAACTACATCAACTTCTGCTTTTGGTCAGAAAAGAAAGATGTTGATACTCTTCTGTTATCTTATATACAAGTGTGTCATCATCATCACCATGGCTTTAAATGCTTTTAGAACCTACAAGACAATCGGGAATCCACAAAGGACAGAAATAAAACTCCTCAAGTTCAGGGATTGAAATAAGCTGCTAGATACCAAATGGTATGAATAGGGCCTCCAGGGGTGGCGAACAAGTTCGACTACCCGCTCGGAGATCGCTCCTCAGAGGTCCCTCCTCAGAAGCAGCATAACAAAATCCAAACTTGGCAAAGAGCCACAGTATACAAAATAATGATAAGAGGCAAAGAGCCGAAATTCATTTTGGCCGGGAGCCGCATGCAACTCTACCTGCGTGTTCGCCACCCCTGGTAGGCTGACAATCCCCTGAGGGCTGGGTGTGTCTTAGGCTCAATATTGCAGTCCTCTGGGTCAGCTCTGCCCTGGGAATTTCCTGGCTCTGCATGTGTGTTTTCTAGTCCCCGCACTCCACCCAGGCCGGTACTGACTCAGGCAAACCCTTTACTCATGGGGCCTGTGTTTCAGTCCCAGATCTGTTCCATGGTGGTTGTCACCTGAGAAGATGCCCAGCCTCCTCTGGTTGCCCAGGGAGACAGGGGATGTGGCTTCAGAATATCCAGGGGTGAGCACTATTGTTGCCAAAAACAGCTGCTGCTCTGCGCTTGGTCTGTGTTCCTGTATATGGTATCAGAAAGGTAAGTCCCCCCATTATCCTACACCCTCCTCTCTATCAGCTCCACCAGCTCCTGCACCTGATGCTCCCTGTCTGCCCTGTCTGCCCTGTCTGCCCTGTTGTTAAAGGCACAACAGCACTGCTGCTCTGGCATGGTTCCCTCTCAGCCAACTGCCCTCTCCTCACTCCCATGCCACAGAATCAGCACTGACCAGCTGCAGTCCAGGCCCTGTCCACACCCCTCAAGAAATCACCCAAGAATCTGGACTCCTGGGGGACAGGTCTTCAGACCTCAGAGTGAGAGTGGAGGAGAGTGCTGGGAGCTCAGAGTTGTAGGTAGAGAATATATACAATTTTATGCCTGGCAGGAGAACACATGGCACTCTAGTAAGGGAGGTAGGTCCAGTTTTTGGAGGGTCTCTCCCATGAAGTGTAGTTTGAGGACCTTTGAACTCTGCTCATTTGTTTCTGGGGCACTCCCAGCCATTCTCAGGGGGGAAGGGATTCCCATCTGCTTGCTGATGGATTCTGTACCTTTTGTTTGTATCTTTGGGGTCGCAGCTCGCCTCAGTGGGGTTGATGTGCATTCTTCAACCTTCTGTCTTGGTGAAGCTCTAAACCAACATGTTACTTGCTGAATTTCTGTCCTTTAACTCTCCTGCTGGACGGGAGCCTCTCTGGAAAGCTGGCTTCAGTCAGCCATCTTGTCCCAGTCCTCAACATAAAGGACTTAGATATAATTCTAACAACTGAATTGTGACAATTACTATGTCAATTTAAAATAATCAATGACATAGCAGCTGCCAGGTGCACACACACCGCAGCCCAGGCCTGTCACCAGAGCTCCTTGCCAACCAGAGCTGCTTCCTTCAGCCCCATAATTGCCACATTCTTTGAAACATATTTTTCTTTCACTATTTTAATTTCCTTTTCTAATTGGTCAGTATAAATTTTCTTCAAGACCTCTGCCCATTGTCTCAACATTTTCTCTGTGTTCCTGTATATGGTATCAGAAAGGTAAGTCCCCCCATTATCCTACACCCTCCTCTCTATCAGCTCCACCAGCTCCTGCACCTGATGCTCCCTGCCTGCCCTGTCTGCCCTGTCTGCCCTGTTGTTAAAGGCACAACAGCACTTCCCATACTCTTTGATGATGCTTTGTAGGTTCACATTTGCTTCTGCTATAAAGTCATCCAGGGTCCAATCCTCCATGTTGTCTCTGTGAGTAAACATGATGATGGTATGTAGTTTATGGCTGGCTTCTCAAAGACAGCCTTGATCAATTCAACAGTTGTCTACTCTTCATCCATGTAGTGGCCCAGCTACAAACTATGATGATGGCATTAGACCCTGAACAGGAGGAAAGGGCACACCACCTGATCCTCCTAGAGTTGGTGTCCAGTCTTTGATTGGTGTCAAAGAGCCCTGGAGTGTCAATGACAAGGTTTCTCCCGGTGCATCTTACAAGGGTACATGTGAAAATTACTAAATAGAATATAAATGTCTTAACACAATAACTAAGAAAATGCCAGGAAGGCTATGTTAACCAGTGTGATGAAAATATGTCAAATGGTATATAAAAGAGGGTATGGTACCCCATGATTGCATTAATGTACACAGCTATGATTTAATAATAAATCATTTTTTTAAAAAAAGGTGGTTTCTCCCCTTCCATTCCTGGGATTCTGTCAGACACTTCTTGGTAACAGCTTGAGCACCAACTCTAGAATCAAAGATTTCTTTCCCAAGGATGGTGTTGCTGTGGGACTCTTCCCACTTCCAGTCTTCTCTACCACAAAAATCCTCAGTGAGTGGTCCTCACTCTCAGCCATGCTCACACCAAGAAGCTCTAGAATATAAGCACCTAAACTGTGGTTCAAAGAAGGAAGAAAGAAATCAATTTAGATAAACTGGATCCTGCTCTTCTGTTCTTTATTTCTTACCCTACTGAAGATATCAATTATCTCAAATCTTTTGAGACACCTGAAGTTTTTTCTAGTTAGGATATTCTGCCTGATAGCAATGAAAGAAGTTAGCGCTCTACCCTATGAAAGAGCATTCATCAAAAGGTGCTATAATTAGCTTCGTTTGGCTCAGCGGCTCAGTCTGGGGCCCTAGACAATGCCCAAAGTTCTCCACACTTCTGCTCAAGCTCTCCCCAAGGCAGTTTAACTGAGTGCCAAGTCCAAAAACACTGAAACAGTTCACAGAAGCTCCTGGTGCTCCTCACCCCAATCTGTTTCCTCTGCTTGTAGCACCATTTCCTCTCCACCCACTGCCTGTGAAAGATTTTTTTTTTTTTTCCACTTTGTGTTTTTCCAAGTTTTATCTCTCTGGGTCTTGAAAGGAAATTAGTTTCTGGGAATTTTTGTGAAGTGTGAAAAATAACTTCTGGTTGAGTATGAGAAAGGAAACCACAAGACCAGGGGCTGCTGCAGGGGCAAGTTCTGTCCTCAGTGAGGGCAGAGAATTGATGCAAAGGGATAGACTTCCCCTCTGCCAAAACACACACCTGTAGCTTACTCTTCTCTTATTGTTTTTTGGTTTTTGGTTTTTGTTTGTTTTTAAGACAGAGTCACAAGCTGTCACCCCCAGTAGAATGCCATAGCATCACAGCTCACAGCAACCTCAAACTCTCGGGCTTAAGCGATTCTCTTGCCTCAGCCTCCCAAGTAGCTGGGCTACAGGTGCCTGCCACAATGCCCACCTATTTTTTGTTGTTGTTGCAGTTGTCATTGTTGTTTAGCTGGCCCAGGCCGGGTTCATAACCGCCAGCCTTCCTGTTTGTGTCTGGCACCCTACCCACTGAGCTGTGGGCACCACTGTACTCTTCTCTTATGAGTAAAGGTTTTCTACCAGGATAGTGATTAGACCAGGAGAAAATAACACATAGGGGAAGACTAAGGATGTCAAAGGAGCTCAAGCAAAGAGTTAAAGATTCAAGGTCTTAAATGTGGGTGTCCACTGGGAGGTCCATAGCCCATTACTTTCAGGTAGACCACATCTTGTAAAAGTGATGACCCCTTTGTCTAACTGGCTAAGATCATGGGCACAAGTATCATCCATTAAAATATTTGCCTAAATCTAACTTTCCCCCTTCCTTCTTCCCTAAAGTTCTCCCACAAACATTTCTACCCACTCAGTCCGTTAGTGACCACATATGGCCAAAATGCATCCTCTATATTTTCAGTGGGGATTTGGAACCAGACAGAACTGAGTTCCACTTC
>CAUYPK010168555.1:0-33736 GCA_963574355.1 Loris lydekkerianus
GGGCATGAAGCATCAGAAAGCAGGGCTAGGCTCAGTGCCTGTGGCTCAAGCGGCTAAGGCACCAGCCACATACACCTGAGCTGGCGGGTTCGAATCCAGCCTGGGCCCGCCAAACAACAATGATGGCTGCAACCAAAAAAATAGCCAGGCATTGTGGCGGGCGCCTATAGTCCCAGCTACTTGGGAGGCGGAGGCAGGAGACTCACTTGAGCCCAGGAGTTGGAGGTTGCTGTGAGCTGTGATGCCAGAGCACTCTACCCAGGGCAACAGCTTGAGGCTATCTCAAAAAAAAAAAAAAAAAAGAAAGAAAAAAAGAAGGGCTAGAAGGCTGTTCCTATGCTTCCTGTGAGGACAACACTGGCCTTCCATTGGTGCCATACCTGAGTCTGGTCTAAGCAGCCTCCACAACTGTCCCTTATTTACACCAGCTCCAGAGAGCTGCTGTTAGTTAACATCGATCCGCAAAGTGCTTTGCTGACACCTTTTATGAGCTCAGCCTCACCAGAGGCCCCAAGGACCAGAAGCAAGAGGCAGAAACCAAGGTCTGGGAATGCAGCCCACTGGGCACAGCCAGGGAGCCGCTAAACCAGCATTTGAAAGCAGACCAGCCAGCCAAGACCAAGGCCCAAACAAGTCCAGAGCCAGCACTACATAAATGTTAGCTGAATGTATGTTGACTAAAGAAGAATGTGACTAGATACTGGTAACAATCTGTATATATATGCTTTGTAAAGAGATTAACATTTTTTATTTTATTTATTTATTTATTTATTATTTATTTATTTATTTATGAGACAGCCTCACTTCGTTACCCTCGGTAGAGTGCTGTTGCATCACAGCTCACAGCAACCTCAAACTCGCAGGCTCAGGTGATCCTCATGCCTCAACCTCCCTAGTAGCTGGGACTACAGGTCCCTGACATAACACCAATCTATTTTTAGAGACGGGTCTCACTCTTGCTCAGGTCCTGAGCTCAGACAATCCACCCACCTCGGCCTCCCAGAATATTAGGATTATAGGCATGAGCCACCTCACCTGGCCTCTATTTATTTATTTATTTTTTATTTATTTATTTTTTTTGAGACAGAGCCTCAAGCTGTCGCTTAGGGTAGAGTGCTATGGCATCGCAGCTCACAGCAACCTCCAACTCCTGGGCTTAAGCGATTCTCTTGCCTCAGCCTCCCAAGTAGCTGGGACTATAGGCGCCCACCACAACGCCTGGTTATTTTTTGGTTGTAGTTGTTGTTGTTTGGCCGGCCCGGGCTGGGTTCAAATCCGCTAGCTCTGATGTATGTGGCTGGCACCTTAGCTGCTTGAGCTACAAGCACCAAGCCTATTTATTTATTTTATTTTTCAAGACGCGGGTCTCATTTGTTTCTCGGGCTGGCCTTGAATACCTAGATCCAAGCAATCTTCCCACCTTAGCCTCCTGAGTAGCTAGGACTATGGACAGGTACCACCATGTCTAGCTCAGGTATAGGTTCCTACTAAGAATTAGTAGGCAGGGTATGGCGGCTCATGCCTGTAATTCTATCAAGGTAGGAGGATCCCTTGAGTTCAAGAGTTTGAAAACAGTCTGAGAAAAGCAAGGCCCCATCTCCACCAAAAACAGAAAAATTAGCTGGATGTGGGATGGGGGGCACTTGTAGTCCCAGCACCTGGAGTGACTGAGGCAGGAGAATGCTTGAGCCCAGGAGTCTGACGTTGCTGTGAGCAAGGCTGACATGGCATTCTAGCTCCAAAAAGAAAAGAAAGACAAGAAAGAAAAGAAAGGAAAAAAGAGATTATCATTATTATAACTGATAGTTCAGGTTTGATACAAGCCAGACACTCTCCTACACACTATGTTAACTCATTAACATAGACCCCTATAAGTTAGATCCTCTTATTATCCCCACTTGAAACTGAGACACAGGCAGATGTGGTGGCTCATGCCTGTAATCCCAGCATTTGGGAGGCCAACGTGGGTGGACTGCCTGAGCTCACAGGTTTAAGACCAGCCTAAGCAAGAGCGAGACCCTCATCTCTAAAAAATAGCTGGTCATTATGGTGGGCGCCTGTAGTCCCAGCTATTTGGGAAGCTGAGGCAAGAGGATCGCTTGAAACCAAGAGTTTGAGGGTGCTGTGAGCTAAAACGCCAGAGCACTCTACCAGGGGGTGGCCATGTGAGACTCTGTCTCAAAAAAAAAAAAAGAAAAAGAAAGAAACTGAGAAACAAATAGGTTAAATAATTTTCCCAAAGCCACAGAACAGGAAATAAAAAATGGAAGCAGCTCAAAGCATCTGCTTAATAAATTAAGAAGTAAAAACATAGCAATGCTTCCGAATTTTAAAAGAATTAGATATTTTTTGAAAGATGTAATTTATGTCAAGTGTGTTCCAAACCAAACATGTTCATTACTGGACATACTGTGGTATAGTTTAGGATGTAAGGGGGTCTCCAGAAGAGTAGTATTACAAATGTAAAACACATGTTGATCTTAAAGTCACAATTATTCTTCTTTTCCAACTTTTGGGATTTGGGGGTTTTTGTTGTTGTTGTTGTTAAGCAGGCCTAGGCCAGGTTCAAACCCGCCAGCCCCAACACATGGGGCTGGCGCTCTAACCACTGCGCTACATGCCCCCAGCCTTCTTTTCCAACTTTTGACTGGGTGATTTTATTAAAATTTAGAAAACAAGGGTGGCGCCTGTGGCTCAGTGGGTAGGGCGCTGGCCCCATATACCGAGGCTGACGGGTTCAAACCCAGCCCTGGCCAGCTTAAACAGCAGTGGTAACTGTAACAAAAACAGCCGGGCATTGTGGCAGGTGCCTATAGTCCCAAGTACTTGGGAGGCTGAAGCAAGAGAATCGCCCTAGCCCAAGAGCTGGAGGTTGCTGTGAACTCTGATGCCACAGCACTCTACTGAGGGCAACAAGGTGAGACTCTGTCTCCCCCCCCAAAAAAAAAAAATTTAGAAAACAAAAAGTCCCATAACAATCATTGTTTCAATATTTGTCATTTATTAATTTGTCATGTGCTAGGTACTTTACATATTTATCACGTTAAATCTTGAGGGCAACTCAGGGATAAAAGGGCATTATTCCCACTTTTAAAAAGTGAAAACTGGGGCCAAGAGAGGAAATCAGACAAGCCCCTAGTCACCCAGCTTATAAGAGGCAATGCCAGTCCATCAACCCCAAAGCTCTTTCCCTACCTGAACAGCTCCTTGTGCTCTCAGAAGGTGAACTGGGGAGGCCAGAGCCCCACAAAGGGGGCAGCCAGCATGAAAGTGCTCAGGCAGCTGGTGTGGGCCTAACCCCACAAGACAGAGATCCCCAGAGGAAAGGGCTCAAGCCCTGCTCCTCTAGAAGCTGCCCTCTACCCCCAGGCTGAAGACGTCCATCCCACCCCCTTCCTTGGTGGGTGTGATCCATTTGGGTACCCAACACATGGCAGGAGCTCTGTAAGTGGTGATAACACTAACCACCACCACAACCAAGTAGACTTGATGGTGGCCTTGGACAGGTCCCTGTCCTTTGCTTCAGCTGGCTCACAGGCTCTCAGTGGGTTCATGTTACCTCAGAGGAGCCTGAGTGGCTGAGAGGAGATAATGGGTATGAGGAGCTCCGGGGAGACCAGAGTGCTGAGCAGAGACAAAGGCCTGTTATTAGGGCAAGGCTGAATTATCGGGCATTTTTAAGAAAAGCATTTCCATTACTTCCAAGAACACATAGGCTTGCAGAAGAGGTGGGCACAGCAAAGCCGACCAAATCAGGGCAGTGAGTGGGAGAGGAGCATTCTGGGGCATCTCCAAACCCTCCCCCAAACCATACCCTGGACCTTGGTAATAAATGCCCCCCAAACCCACCTCCAAACCTTCCACCTGCTCCTCAAACTGGTTCCTTTCTATGGTCCCAGGAGCAGTTGTGAGAAGCCTGCCAGGAGGACCAGCACTGGTCCCCTTATTAGCCACCAACCTATCTGGAGTGACAGCCTCAGAAGCAGTGATGCCTGCGGCAACCTGAATACTCAGGCCACCTGACCCCACACCCAGGGAAAGCTGCACAAATGGAAAGGGGTGTGGGGCACACCAATTGGGAACAGGGTCTAGATTTCCACCCTGGCACTAATGGCTCTGTCTATTTGGACCTGTCCTCACCTGGATAACAGGATGACACAACCTGCCTCTAGGGCATTAGGGGAATGGACAAGTTGATGTCTGTACATGCCTGGCACATAATCCAAGCTCAGCACATGGTAAGATTAGTAGTGCACCGGGAGGTACCAGCACAAGATGAACAGGGCTACTCCGCCTTTGTGAGGCTTACAGTGTAGGGAGGAAAAGATGTAGGTAATTACATATGACAACACAGATCAAGAAAAAGTGAGGTCCTTGGCTCAGCACCTATGGCTCAAGCAGCTAAGGTGCCAGCCACATATACCTGAGCTGGCAGTTTTGAATCCAGCCCAGGCCAGGCCAAACAACAACGATGGCTGCAACCAAAAAACAGCCAGGCATTGTGGTGGGTGTAGTCCCAGCTACTGGGGAGGTGGAGGCAGGAGACTCGCTTGAGGAGTTGGAGGTTGCTGTGAGCTGTGACGTCACAGCACTCTACCCAGGGCAACAGCCTGAGGCTCTGTCTCAAAAAAAAAAAAAGAAAAGAAAGAAAGAAAAAGTGAGGTCCAGTGAAGACAGATGATGAGCCCTGGGGCAAAGGGTGACAGATTCTTAGTAGGAGGATATGTAGATTCTGGCTGGATGGTCCCCTATCCACTGTGGGCAGGGGAATTCCTGTATTCCTGTCCAGCAGCAACTCTCCCCTTCAGCCCTGCCGGTCTGTGACACTCTCTTCTCATCCCCAACATACCCCACACACAGTCCTTGGGACCCCAGGGCATGTCAGAAGGGGCTGGCCAAGAGAGGGCAGCCAGAAGGAGGACAGGGTCAGCAGCTGGGGAAGAGCAGACCATGCTCAAAGGCCCAGATGGAAGGCCCTGCCCCTCTCCCACCCTGTTGAGCACTGATAACCTCGACCTGTCACACTGTAAACCTCCTCCCCAAGCCTCTCCTCTCCCGTCCTCTTGCAGCAGCTGCCACCAGCCTCTCCCTCCTCATCCCTCCACCCTTTTCCCTCCCGGGGGAGCAGTGAGCTCAGCCTTTCCCATCAGCCATCCCTGGGAATGATGGGAAATGCAGGGCAGGCCAGGAACTCGGAGGAGAAGGGGCGTCCCAGGGGCAGGGCTCAAGTCTGCTGCTTCCTGTGAACCCCTGGCCAGCCAAGGGCACAGTCTGCCTGTTTGCACACTCTGAGGAGCTGACAGGGGCCTCACCTTCTAGATGGAGAGAGAGTGGCCCAGGGAGAAGAGGGAAAGAGGGGACTGACTGACACATCCCGGGCTCTGCTAAAGCCCTTCCCAGGCCTTGTCTCATGTCATCTTCACAACTACCATGCAAGGTATGTACAGGAGAATGAATGATGATCCCCAAGATGCCCACGTCCCCATCCCCGGAGCAGTGAATATGTTGCCGCACACGGTGGAAGGGACTCTGCAGATGTGACTAGTTAAGGATCCTGAGATGGAGAAATTATCCTGCATTATCAGGTTGGGCCCAAGGTAATCACAAGGGTTCTTATAAGAGAAAGGTAGGAGGGTCAGAGAGAGAGAAGGTGATGTGATGATAACAGCACTGAAAGAGAGCCTGGGAGATGCTACACTGCTGTGAAGGCAGAGGCCAGGAGCCAAGGAATGAAGGCAGCTTCTAGAAGGCAAGGGAATGGATTACCCCCGGAGTTTCCAGAAGCCCTGCCAACCCATTTTAGGATTTCTGACCTCCAAAACGATAAGAAAATGAATATATGTTGTTGTGATGTGGCATAGGAGCAATAGGAGATTAACATAGCAAGCACTCTCATTCCCATTTTGCAGATGAAGAAACAGAAGCTCAGAGAAGGAACATGACACCCTCAGGTCCTGCACAGAACCCCCCACACCACATTGGTTTCCTGGGACTCTCCATGGGCTCTTAAGGCCGGGAGATCAGAGTCTGAGGAGGAGGCGGGGGTTCTGCTGTGGTAGGGCTGAAATCTAGGAGGGTAGGGCACTGAAGAAAGTGAAGTTTTGTGCCTGCAGGGAGATGACAGTTGGCTGGGCCCATCCAGCCCATGACTGAGACTTTCCAGGTCCCAACTGAGAAGCAGAGAGGCATGTGCCCCAGAGGAAGGGCCCTGGCTATGCAGCTGGGCTGGGTTGGCTGACTATCTCAAGGATTAACTGAGATTAGATGAAATCCTCTCCTCATCTCATTCTAATCCTGATAAAATTCCGGAGAGGAAAGTTCATTATTTTTCTGCATTACTGATAAGGAAAATGAGCCCCAGGGCGGAGCTGTGGCTCAGTGGATAAGGTGCTGGCCGCATATACCAAGGGTGGCAGGTTCAAACCCAGCCCCGGCCAAACTGCAATAAAAAAATAGCCAGGTGTTACGGCAGGTGCCTGTATCCCAACTACTCAGGAGGCTGAGGCAAGAGGATCGCCTAAGCCCAGGAGTTGGAGGTTGCTGTGAGCTGTATGACGCCACAGCACTCTACTGAAGGTGATAAAGTAAGACTCTATCTCAAAAAGAAAGAAAGAAAAGAAAAGAAAAGAGAAAAGAAAAGAAAAGAAAAAGAAAGGAGTCCCAGGGCCAGGGGTTAGTGACTGGCCCAAGTCCCCCCAGCTAGTGACAGAACAAAAGCCATGATTAGTAGCTGTTGAACACTTCCTACACAACTAACACTATCTTTTTTTTTTGCTGTTTTTGGCCAGGGCTGGGTTTGAACCCATCACCTGTGACATATGGGGCCAGCACCCTACTCCTTGGAGCCACAGGTGCCGCCCTCTTTTTTTTTGTTGTTTTGTTTTTGAGAGTCTCACTTTATCACCCTCTGTAGAGTGCCATGGCATCACACAACCTCCAATTCCTGGGCTTAGGCAATTCTCTTGCCTCAGCCTCCAAAGTAGCTAGGACTATAGGCACCTGCCACAAGGCCCGGCTATTTTTTTGTTGCAGTTTGGCCGGGGCCAGGTTTGAACCCACCACCCTCGGTATATGGGGCCAGCACCCTATTCACTGAGCCACAGGCACCGCCTAGGCTAGCACCCTATTCACTGAGCCACAGGCGCCGCCCAGCCTAACACTATCTTAACCGTTGTAGGCATTTTCTGAACCATTCTAGATACAAATCTGATCAAGTTCCTACTCAGCCTAAAAACTTTTAACTGCTCCCAACAAGCCCTTTACAATCTAGCCCCAGATAAGCCCTTGGGCCTCACCTCCCACCACACTCCCCATATGCCCTCCAGCCACACTGACCTTGGTCAGTTCCTGGAGTCACCCAAGTCCTTCCCACTTCCCATTTCAGGGTCTCCTACAAGACTCAAGTCCCAACATCCAGGACCTTCGTGTACACAGGGTGAAGAAATCTTGGGGCCTGGCCACCCTGGTCCCCCTTGTGAGTAAGGAAGAAGTGGGCAAGGGGTCTCCCTTAGATGGCAGGAGGCCTGGGAGGCCAGTCATCTCCTAGATAGCAAAGGTAACAGCAGACTGGATGGGACAGGGTGTGGTGGCGTATCTCCTGGGCAGACAGGCCCCCAGCAACACAGACCTAGGGCCCTGGAGCTGAGGGAGCCTTGTAGAACATCTACCCCACAAAGGGCATGCATGACAACACTGAAACCCCAAGAAAGCCAGAACTTGCCCCAGGCCCCACAGTGTCACTTTGGGAGTCAGGTCAGGAAAGTGGTTAAGATCTTGGGATCTGCCACTAAAGGGCAGGGTGACCAAATCTCTCTGACCCTCATCTCTAAATGAAAAGAACTACAGTGCCTTTCTCCCCTGGCACATCAACACCTGAGACCGCAGTGGATAAAAGTGGCTCTTAACCACTGAAGAGAGCAGGGCCTGCACTGGGGATGCTTGGATTCCAGTTAGTGCTGTTTCCACACACACACACACACTGCTGGACGGGAAGTTCACTCCTGTAGTGAATTTTTGTGATTTTTGTTGCCTTGGCATCCATTTTGAGTATGTCAGACTTTTTCGTACTAGAAGCAGGGCTCTGACACCCTGACCATGTCCATTACTCCCAGTTCCTCAGTGACCTCAATCCAGGTATCTGCATGCAACCTCCTGCTGGTGACCACCTCCCTTTGACCCAGCCCACCTGACTCACCCCACTGACCCCACCCCCTCAGGTGCCGCACAGACCTACCATAGTGACTGCCCTCAGTCACAGAGACCCATGCCTGCTGGCTCTAAAGCTGCCAGTTAGATCTCTGGCCCACAGGTCCCTCGTTCTCCCTTGCTCCCACCTGCTAGCTGAGCTCGTGTCCCATGGCCTGCAAAGCATTCTGCCCTCTTCTCTCTGTTAGAATAGAACTGCTTCTGTTATGTCATGTGCTGCGTTGTGCAGTCTGCTCTGTCTCCCCTGACTGACACACCTGATTCTAACTGTCCTCTCAGCCCAGGGCTCTCCCACAGAGTGGCTATCTTCATAGAAATTAACTGGACATAGGTCAGACAAGAGTCAGGGCATCTACCAGGTTAAACAAGTTTCCTGTGAAAGAGACATCTGGTCACAATCCTTAGCCCCTGTGGCCCACCTTCTCCCTCCCAGCCCCTCTCGCCTCACCTCAACCTCCTCAGAACCTTGATATTAATAACTGGAAATAATGCAAGGTTAAGCAGACCCCCTGTTGGGGGGGGGGGGTATTCTGTGAAAGGCACAGCATAATCACCATCACCTCCCCTGGGCCCTCTGCTGGCAGGGCTAGAGTTTACAGTGACTCTCCAGAGACCTCAAGACCAAATTAGAGGACAATATGATACCCCCTCTCCAGGGATACAGTTGGGTGGATTAAATTTAACCCCCAGGCAGGACTGCCTGAGGAAGACACCCAGAGAGGTGAACACTCAGCCCTCTCAGGAGCTACCACTTCTGCCCCCCAAATCTGTTTATCTTGTCTGATCATCTCTAGGAAAGGGATTATCAGCCTCATTTTCCTTACAATTAAAGAAAAGGGCCAGTACTTCCCCAAAGAGGCAAGCCCAGGCTAGAGGAACTCCTAAGCCAAAACTGGGCTCCCTACCTCCAAACTGATGGAAGGGGAAGAGGGATGGAGGAGCCCTCTCTGAGCACGTCCTGTGTGCTGGAGCTGTCCTGGACCCTTCATCAATCATCTCACTCAAACTGCAAACAGCCCAGCCAGAGAGCATGATTGGTTTCATTCTGCTGTACAGGAAGCCAAGGTTTCCAGAGATTAAATAAGCCGCTGTGGTAGTGGCTGGCAAAGCCACACTCCTACACTGTTCCAGAAGGCCTCTGTGTGAGGGGCCCATTCCCATTCTTGAATGCTTCCATCAGGTACTTTAGAAGGGAAAGAACCTGGCCCAGCCTCTGATCAATCCTCAGCCCCTTTGGCCCACCTCCTCCCCCCCGGCCCCTCTCGCCTCACCTCAACCTCCTCAGAACCTTGATATTAATGACTGGAAATAATACATGGTAAGGCTGTTGCACCCCCTGACAGCATCTTCCCCTCCATGCCCAGCTCCCATCCACTTCCTGAGTTTTATTCCCTGAAGCTTCCTCAGAAAGCCTCTAGGGAGGCCCAGCTAGGCAAGGTTCCCCATCAGACACTCTCCCATCCTGTACTTTTCCTTAGAGCACTGCTCACGGTGTGCATCTGTGTTCCAGGCATAAGCCCCATTAATCCAAGGCTGTGTCTGTTTGGCTGCCATGATATTCCCAGAGGCATCCACAGCGCTGGCAGCCAGCCTCACAGAGTCACTCCTCACTTGCCTGTGCCAGGCCCTGCACTAAGAGCTGTACCGAGGCATCACATTTAACCCTAGTGAGTGCTCTAAGGGGGGAAAATTTATCACCTTGCTTTACAGATGATGACAGGGAGACTCAGAAACGCCTTCCTGGAAGCTACCTAGCAAAAGCTGGGACAGGGTGGGGACTAGCACCAAGGGCTAGCTACAGAATTCGTGGACCCAGTGTAAAGTGAAAATGTGGGGCCCCTTGTTCTGATGTCAAGACAGAGACAAGAGAGCATTCAACTAATCCAGAGGCAGGCACTCTCGGTAATCTGTGCTCGTGGTCACAGGTCCCCTAAAGCAGTGGGTTTCACACATGATCAGGGGTAAGAATAACCTAAAAGGCTTGTTAAAGCCCAGCTTGCTGGGAACCCACCCCCAGAGTTCTGCTTCACGAGGTGCAAAATGGTCCTGGGGATTGGCATTTCTAATGGTTCCGTTTCTAAGGGGGATACTGATGCTGTGGCCCAAAGACACTGAGAACTGGGCTGCCAGGAGTGAGGATGCCCAGTGTCCCTCAAATTGTAGTCACATCTCAGTTCAAAGAGTCAGCCCTATTAAGAAGGAGAGGAAAGGAAGAAAGAAAAAGGAAAACTTTATACAAGTTACTCTGTTTAATTTTCATAACAATGTTGCCAGGTAGGTTCTCTTATCTTCATTGTAGAGGCAAATGTAGCAGATAGAAGCCAATAATTTACATAGGGTCACAGCCAGGAAATCACGAGGACCAGAATTGAACCTGGTTCAACCACAGCTGGCCCTGAAAAGTTCCAGTCCCGTGACTTGCTTGCCTGAGAGAGCAGATCCTAAGCTCAGGAAGTATTTGAATAGCCAAAGGCCTGGGGAGCCCTTGCAAACCCTAGGATCCTCCCCTTCCACTGCTTGCCTGCCTGCCCACCATACTCAGAAATGCCACATAAAAACCTGGCACAGTAGTAAGGGGCTAATGTTGGCATCACCCCTGCAGGCCAGGGTGCCCACCACCAGGTCAGAGTCTCCTCACATGTACTCTATGCACCAGATTACACCACACTGTCTCTGAGTGTGCACAGGCTGTTCTTTCTGTTCCTTCTGCCTAGAATTCCCTTCCCGCTCTGCCTGTCTGTCCAACTCTTACTCATCCTTCAAAACCTGGTTCAGCTCTACCTCCTCTGGAAAGTGCTTGCTCAGCACCTTGCCACCTCATAGCTCCACCATGTCACCCTCGGCTTTCCCAAGCTGCTTCTCCAGCCCTTCATAACACATATATTTCTTAGGCATTTGCCCTGTCCCAGGCTCAGGACAAGGAACTGAGGCTACAAGGCCAAGATTGAGCTCTGTCAGGCCAGGGTGTGGATGTCTATGAACCCCTGCTAGGAGGAGCAGGCAGAGAAAGGGCTGCTGAGGGTCCTCAGAAAGTCCCAGGGGGTGGTGGGACCTCAGCTGAGGTCTGAAAATCCTACATTCTAAGCCTTGCCTGGGAGAAAGGAGGTCCCTCCCAATGCCCCCAAGCCTGGAGTAAAGATTTTTGGCAAAGCAGCATAAAGCTCCTACCAAACAAATACAAGGCATGCTATGTGTCTCTGTACCAAGGGGCCTGCTTGGCCATGAGCTCCCCAGGAAACCAAGACCCCCCAGAGGGAAAGGGATAAGGTCAGCATTAGAGCAGGAGGCAGCTCTAGAGTGGGCCTGAAGCCTCCTCTCCCAGGAGGTTTGGGTTTTAAACAGAGAAGGAAGGGAGGTGATATGCCCCCATCCTGAAGGACCTGGAAGGGACAGCTACAGCCCACAGAAGCTCCAGGCAGGAGAGGGTGGCCACTGCCTGCCCTGGAGTGCAGCCAGGCTGGCAGAGGAAACACCGTGAGCGGCAAGCAGGAGGAAGGGAGGAGGAATGAGAAGGGAGGAAAGAGCCAGACACGCAAACTCCTCCACCTCCTCCTTCCAACCAAAACAGAATCCCCAGCAGACTGAGAGAGGGAAAGAAGCTGAAGCGGCCCAGAGCGGGTGGCTGAATGACAGCCCTGTGGGCCAAGCCTCAGGAAGTTTCTAGGGGTTGGGTAGCCTTGCCAGAGATGGGGAGGGGTTAGGGAGGCCCATCATTCATAAGGACCTGCCTAGCTATGCACCCACAAGGACTGCAGGCTCCAGGAGGAAGGGAAGGTGGGCTCCACCGGGTAACTCCTACTCCTCCTTCAAGACTCCACTCTGCCAGCCTGAGCCAGAGCGAGACCTCATCTCTTGAAAAAAAAAAAAAAAAGAAAGAAAGAAAGAAAGAAAAGGGCGGTGCCTGTGGTTCAGTGAGTAGCCCTGGCCCCATATACCGGGGGTGGCAGGTTCACACCTGGCCCCAGCCAAACTGCAACAACAACAAAAAAAAACCAGGCGTTGTGGCAGGCACCTGTAGTCCCTGCAACTCGGGAGGCTGAGAGAAGAGAATTGCCTAAGCCCAAGAGCTGGAGGTTGCTGTGAGCTGTGACACCACAGCACTCTACCGAGGGCAACAAAATGAGACTCTGTCTCTAAAAAAAAAAAAAAAAAAAGCCAGGCATTGTGGTGGGCACCTGTAGTCCCAGCTACTGGGAAGGCTGAGGCAAGAGAATCCCTTAAACCCAAGAGTTGGAGGTTGCTGTGAGCTATGATGCCATGGCACTCTACTGAGGGCCACAAAGGAAAACTCTGGCTAAATAAAAAAATAAAATTAAAAAAAAAAGACCCCACTCTGGGACCCAACTCTTCTTACAGCCCCCAGACCTGACCTTGTGGGCTAGGTTCCATCACAGAGGCTAGCAGAAACTAAAAAAAAAAAAAAAATTGTGGATCAAAACTGATCTGAAAGGAGTCCAAGCCTTTGGTAATTCCAGAGTCTACTAGGAAACGAGGAATCCAAAGGAGGCAGCACTCGCCTGGCATGAAGGTGGCTCTGGACTTCTAAACAGTCAGACATTGGCAGCCTCTTTATGTCTGATATAAAGCCGTCATGGGGCCTTTTCCTCTGGTTGGACAGGTGGCTGGGATGAGGAAACAGAAGGATTCATAGGGGCCAAGAAAACAGGAGGCATCATCCCTGCCCCTGCCCCCCCATGTGCACACACTCACAGCCCTGGGGGATGAGAAGCTTCCAGGGACCAGGCCTAGGCCTGGTTCTGTGACTTGGACAACCCCCTTGACTTCCCTGGTTCTCCATGTTTCGCTCCTGTTCCCTTCAGGAGAAGCAGGACTCCCACCCTCATCCCTGCTCGCGCCCCGCCCCACCCCTCTGTCCTCCAGCTCCATTTGGTGGAGTGGGCATGGGAAGCAGAGCGGTGGTCAGGAGGGTGGGCAGCCAGGCTCGGAGCCCACGGGGAGAGTGGGCCCCAGACCACCCATTTCCTGTCTGGGGACCTTTCCTCTCCTTCCTCGCTCCCTCACACACACATCTGTGTCCCCATTTGAGACAGGCTGTATTGGTATGATTTTTGTCTGTGCTTTTCCTTTCAGCCCTCATAATGAAAGTTACTTCTTTCATTCACATTTTTATCCTAGTGAACCAGCCCACCTTGGTTGAAACCTCCACTCTAGAGGGTGTCAGTCACATGACCTCCCCTCACTCAGCCTGTTTCTTCATCTGTAAACAGGAATGACAGTAGCACCTGTCCTACACCATCTGGTTGATTTAAAGACTAAACGATCAGAGTGCCTGGCACCTAGGAATACAAGGTAGCTCTTTTTATTAATGTTCAAGAATTTTTTGAGCACCTATTATATGCCAGATGCTGCTGGCCACCAGACATAAGGTGAATAGGGCAGATTAGTGCAATTAAAGCTTCTTTTCTGGTCAGGAGATTGCAGGGCCCTGCAATACACAACTCCTGTGGGTATGGTACAGACCACAATGCACAGACCACAGTGTGTCCCTGCCAGTAGGCAACACAGCAGCCCTGCAAGACAGAGACGTCAAATAAAAGAGTACTGGGAGCTCTGACAGTAAGTGCTACGGAGCGCAATGCTCCAAGGGCCCGGGGTGGGGAACGGGTCAGCCTGAGCAGTCAGGGAAGGCTTCCCTGAGGAAGTGATGTCTGCACTAGGAGCTGAAGCAGCAACAGTAAAAACTCTGAAAGGGGCAAGGGCAGAGGGTGCTGCATTGAGGCAAAACAAACCCAAGCCTGCTGTGGGAAAGCCCTGGGAACAGGCAGAGTCACTGAAGGTGCTGCAGGAACTGGGCCGGTGAGGCCAGCAGGGGCAGCGTGACCAGATCTGGTCATGAGGAGGCCTGGTCAGAGGTCTGGACTTTACTCTGACACCACAATACGATGTTGGTGGGTTTCAGCAAGGAGCTGACACAATGCAGTCATGCTCTAATATCCTCACTTTGGGCCAGACACAGTGGCTCACGCCTATAATCCCAATAATTTGGGAGGCTGAGGAGGGAGTTCAAGACCAAGGTGGGTGACACAGCAAGACACCATCTCTATTATTTAAAAATAAAAAATCCTCACTTTGGTTGGCTGCTGGGTGGAGGATATTAGGGCAGGGAGGCTGGGGTGGAAGCAGGGAGACCAGTTGGGGGCAGGTTCAACTAGACCACTCTGAGTTCAAATCCTGAATTTGCCATTTATTAGCTGAGGAAGCTCCCTGATCACTTCCTGAAGGCAGAACCCTGGAAGCCGCCAAGGCCTTCGGGTCTTCAGCACCTACCTCCTTGAGTTGTGAGGATTAAAAGGGCAATTTCATGAATGTAAAGAACTTGGAGCAATACCTTGCCCACAGGAAGTACTGTGTGCTTTGGTTGATATTAGTTATTTAGGTAAGAAATGAGGTGACTCAGATCAGGGAGGGAGGTAGCAATGAGAGAAGTGGATGGATTCCAGAGATAACGCCAACAGGTAATGCTCCAGCCACTCCAGCTCCCTGTGCCACCTGCAGCCACATGACAGACCCTAAGACAGAATTGCCCAGCTAAGCTCTTCCCAAATTCCTGACCCACAGAAACCACGATCAAAAATAAAATGGATGTTTTGAGCTACTAAGTTTAAGGGTGATTTTTTTATGGAGCAAAAGATAAATGGAACTTAGCCGGGCGTTGTGGCGGGCACCTGCAGTCCCAGCTACTCGGGAGGCTGAGGCAGGAGAATCGCCTAAGCCCAAGAGCTGGAGGTTGCTGTGAGCTGTGATGTCAGGGCCCTCTACCGAGGGTGATAAAATGAGACTATATCTCTAAAAAAAAAAATTAATGGAACAACCCACACTATGATTTACCTGGAGGAAACCTCCTCTCCCCCCACAGGCAAGAAAAGAGGACAGCTGAGCAGGAAGGAAACAGAGAGATGTGCAGGGGAGATGGGAAGGGGTAAAGCCACACCTGGGGCCTTGGCAGCTTCGGGGTTCTGCCTTCAGGAAGCGATCAGAGAGCTTCAAAGCAAGTCATGTCAACACCATCTACAACAGCGAAAACCTGGAAATAATGTAAATGCCCAATAAGGGGGTGCTAAATAAACTGTGGAGAATCCATGTGAGTCATTAACAAATACAGATGCTCAGTTAAAAGCATGGGGAACGATGGAGGGAAAAAATGCAGTATTCAAAACTTTATAAACAGTTTAATCACAATCGTGTGTGAATATACAAACACACGAACACACAGAGCAAGAAGGCCAACACCAAAAATTGTTTCAAATATTTTCTAAATGATGATACTGAGGAAACATTAGCAAAGGTCGGCGGGTGACTGAAAGGCTGAATAAATGCACCTCCTACCCAAAGGAGACCTCCCTGATCACAGTGCCCTGAGCTCTCAGGACCTGGCTGTGTGCGTTTGAGTGCAGAGGAGGGCGGAGCAGGGGGCAAGAATAGGAGTCTGTCTGGGAACTCTGAGAATGCAGAGAGCTTGTCTGCCTGCCTCTGACTCCACCTGCCTCTCCAGCCCCTTTCCCCTTCAGCTGCGATTTCACCTGTTTGTTTGCCCCTGAGACCACAGGGGTGGAGATCTGGAAGGTTCAACTGCTGTGTCTTCACTCAGATGTGGCTGGATTTTTTTTTTTCTTTATTTGAGACAGAGTCTCAAGCTGTCACCCTGAGTAGAGTTCTGTGGCATCACAGCTCACAGCAACCTCCAACTCCTGGGCTTAAGCAAGTCCCTTGCCTCAGCCTCCCAAGTAGCTGGGACTACAGGCACCTGCCACAATGCCCAGCTATTTTTTTTGTTGCAATTTGGGCGGGGGCGTGTTTGAACCCGCCACCCTTGGTATATTGTACCGGCGCCCTACCCACTGAGCCACAGGCACCTCCCTGCCCGGCTATTTTTTGGTTGTAGTTGTTATTGTTGTTTGGCGGGCCTGGGCTGTATTTGAACCCGCCAGCTCTGGTGTATGTGGCTGGTGCCCCAGCCGCTGAGCTACAAGTGCTGAGCCAGATGTGGCTGTTTTCAAAAGAAGAAAGAGAACAAACCCCTTCCTAGACTTTTCTGATTCCCCATCTACCCCAAGAACAATCTCTGGGAGGGAAGCCAGTAATTAGAGCCACAGGAATGGTTGGAGAATGAGTTGGAAGGAAGAACGGACGCAGGTGGCAGAGACTCAAGCAGTTCTGGGGGTTGTGGTATGAGACCCAGGAAAGATTTTGCTGGCAGGGAACTTGTAGCCAGGTGATAATGTGCCAGGTGATAATGTATGTGTGCCAGTTGTCACAGGTACTTGAGGGAGGCATATATGATGGTTCAAGGATGACAACTGAGGATAGCAGTGACGGCAGTGCCAGTGTGGACAGGCTGACAGAGCAGGGAAGGTAGCAGCTAGAATCAGATTGCTTTTGCCCAAGACAGCTAAGGTCACATCTGAGCCTGAATGGCTGCTGGAGGGATGGACAAGAATTCCCCAACACTCACCCTGCTGCCCAGAATGTCAGTCCAAACAGTTTACTTTTTATATATAATTCTCATGACACCTTAAGCCCATCCCAAACATAGGCTTGTGAACTCCAAAGCCCCTACCCCAACCAGGCTTGGCTGTTACTTCTACACCCTCAGGTGTGGCCCAGCACCTCCCTGGACCTCAGTGCTCACATGTATTCAGTGACCCAGGCCCCTGGTCTCTGGTCTGACCCTGCTAATGCTCACAAGTACAGCAAAGGCCCCAGGCCCAACTCAGGCCCAGTGGCTAAGGCATTGCATTTCCAAATAGTGCACAGGAGCCTTGCTGGTGTCAGAGTAGGCTGTACCAGCTCAGGCAGCTCTGAAGAAGCTGGTGGTGATGAGCAATTTTCATTAACAGTGGAGGCTACAGGCGTGGTACAGAGGGAGCTGGCTCCTTTACCAGGAAATGAGGAAGCGCCTGAGACCAGGCACAAATATGTCCCCTCCCACAATCCAGCGGGGGGTGGGGGTGGGGTGGGTGTGTCGGCTGGCTTAGCGTGGGCATGGGTGTGCAGTAAATGAACAAATAAATAAAAATGTGAATGAATGACAACAACAGTAGCTAGCGTGCAGTACTTACTTTGTGCCAAGCACTTTACCAATATTAACTCATTTAATCCTCATGAAAACATTAAGATTTCCATAATAAAAGATTAAGATTCCCATGATAATAAACTTTATTACTCCTTTTTATAGCCAGGGAAACTGAAACAAAGAGAGGTTAAACAACCTACCCAAGGCCATGCAGCTTTGAAGCCTGGCTGTCTGGTTCTAGAACCTTGGCCTTAACCACTCTGCCAGACTGCCTCCCACCCTGCACTACCTGCTTCGGTCCCCTCTCCCTGCCACCCGCCTTCAGTAGCCTCCCCCCAGCACCCATGTCTCACCTCAAGGCCATCCTCTCCTAACAGATGCTGCCTTTTTCATTATGGCTATTTTACTGAGATAAAATTCACAAAACAGAAAATTTGTCATTTAAAATATGAAAAATTCAGTGGCATCTAGTACATTCACCCTGTTGTGTGAAACCAACATATTTTTAGTTCCGACATACTTCCATCATTCCAAAGTGAAGCCCTTACTCCTATATAGTCCCTCCCCCATTCTTCTTTCTCCTCAAACCCTGGCAAACACCAGCGTCTGCTTTCTGTCTCTACAGATTTATCTATTCTGGATATTTCACATAAATAGACTCACATACAATATGTGACCTTTTCTGGGTCTGGGTTCTTTCACTTAAAGTTTTCGTGGTGCATCTACTTTATAGCACGGATCTGTATTTAATTCCTGAATAATATTCTATGGCATGGATAGCCTACCATTTGTTTAGCCATGCATCTGCTGATGGACATATAGACCACTTGTTTCCACTTCCTGACTATTGTGAACATCAGGTGCTGCCTGTTAATCCTCACCATAACCCTGTCGGTGAGTATGATTGCTCTGTCCCCAATCCCCACAAGACGATACTAAGGTTCATTCATGGTGGAGATGGTGAGTTGGACGGAAGCTCCCAGCTCCCAGACTAGAGAGACTTTCCTATGTCCTTGAATCCTCATCTCCCACAAGATACTCACTCATCCCAAGTGTCACACCCTTCCTGAGCATCACTTACCGAGTGCTGGGTTCTGGGCTGGGTGCTGGCCCAGCCCCAGACTCAATTACTGCCTGAAGCTACAGAGGCTGGGAGTTGCAGTACCACATTCTGGGATGGCTCCTGCCCAGCCACAGGGCTCCAGGATCCAGGGCTAGGGGCCACGCATACCATGCCCAACACGGCTCCAGACAGGAGCACATCCAGCTCCTTTCCTCCCTGGGTCTCAGTTTTCTTTCCCACCCAGCAGATGGCTCCAGAGATCTGCACAGAGTAGAACAGGAATCGCTGGGCTGGAAGGACCATCAGAACAGACAGGGACTAGGATACCTGCAATCCTAGCACTCTGGGAGGCCAAGGCGGGTGGATTGCTTGAGCTCACAAGTTCAAGACCAGCCTGAGAGAAAAGCAAGACCCTGTCTCCACTAAAAAAAAAAAATAGAAAAACTGAGGCAAGAGGATCACTTGAGCCCAAGTGTTGGAGGTTGCTGTGAGCTATGATGTCATAGCACTCTACCCAGGTTGACAGCTTGAGATTCTGTCTCAAAAAAAAGAAAGAAAAGAAAAGAACAGTGTGGCGGGTGCCTGTAGTCCCAGCTACTCAGGAGGCTGAGGCAAGAGACCTGCCTAAGCCTAAGAGCTGGAGATTGCTGTGAGCTGTGACACTATAGCACTCTATTGAGGGTGACGAAATGAAACTCTGTCTCAAAAAAAAAGAAAGAAAGAAAGAAAGAAAGAAAGAAAGAAAGAAAGAAAGAAAGAAAGAAAAGAACAGACAGAGGTGTGGGAGAGAGACAGCCAGTGAGGGTTTCCTGTGCCACTTGGCCACTGCACCTCTCAAACATAAATGCGCTAGAAAAAGCACTTTACCAGGAATCTCCACTATCTCTTTCTGCTGTATAACTTTGAGCCAAGCCTTCTCTGAGCTGTCTTTGACTAAAAGCAAGGCTCAAAGATCTAAAAATTCCTGATTGTAGGGTGGGAGGAGTGGGATGACCTTATAGAGCCCCTCCTGGTGAAGACTGCTTCCAGTCAAGCATTTCCTTGTGTAAGATGATGTGTCCATGACCACTAGAGACACGAGTAGGCCACCACCTTCCTGGCCTTTTATGAACCTGCTTTCTGTTACACATTAGCCTGTTAATGGGGCCATCCTGGGTGAGATTTTGGCATTCTGGGTAGACCGGAACAGTCACTAATAATCCCTGCTGCCTACTCGGGCTCCCTTCACAAGGGGCTTCAGATATGTGTTGAAGGAATGAATGAGTGAAAGAACAAACAACCCCTCATCATTTCCCAACTCCTAGCCTCTCTTTTCTTTCCTTCTTTCTTTTTTTTTTTTCTAGCCTCTCTTTTCTAGTCCATTTACCTACATTGCTGCCATGAGAATCTTCAGATCCTGCCATTCGTGCAGGCAATGAGCCTACCCTTGAGCAAATTGCTTAACTCAGCTGAGCCTCAGTTTCCTCAGGTGCAAACAGAGGCTCTTACTTGTTCGGTAATTACAAAGATTGAAAGAGAAGGCATGAGACCCACACCTTAAGGACTAAGAAGGAGTCCAGGAAAACCATCCCACCCCACACCACCCGAAACCTCTAATCTCTCTCTGTTCCAAAGGCTGCAGGAAAGAGCCCAGCCCCTGGGCCGGCCCCTGGCTGTATGTAAATGTTTATGCCAAGCCCAGCCTCCCAGGGACAAGTTATTTGCTTTGCTGGTAATTAACTGCAGAAGGCCTAGCTGGGTAATAAACTCTGCTGGGGAAACATAAACAGTTTGCTCAGAGCTCTAAATCCATTGTGAGGCCAGAAGAGAGGGTCTGTTAGGAATGGAATGTTCTCCCAGGCTCCTCCCAGTCAGAAGCAGAGAGAGATCCCGAAAGGTCAGAACTGAAGGACCCTTGGAGATCATTTGAAAAATAGCAGTTGGCATCATCACCTTGTTCCAGACCTACCTGAGCACTTGATTTATCAAGTATGGCTATTTTTCCCATTCTAAAGATAAAGCAACTAAAGCTAGAAAAGGCGGGGGGTTTGCCCCAACTAAAAAGTGGCTGAGCTGGAAGGTGAACAAGGCCTGACTTCAGAAAAAGAAAAGAAAAATGCATTCATGCAACAAAAATGTTTGCGTGCCTCCGGTGTCAGGCGCTGGTACCTGGCCACACAGCTCCTATGGCACTTGCATTCCAAGGGGAGAGGCAGATCTTAGATGCTTACCAAATAATAATTGGATTACAGCGGATGCTGAGTGCGCTGAAAAAAAAAAAAAAAAAGAGTAAAATTGTGGCTCAGTGCCGTACCTTGGCTCAGTAGGGTGCCAGCTACATACACCGAGGGTAGCAGGTTTGAGCCCAGCCTGGGCCTGCTAAACAACAATGACAACTGCAACAGAAAATAGCCAGGTGTTGTGGTGGGTGCCTGTAGTCCCAGCTACTCGGGAGACTGAGGCAAGAGAATCGCTTAAGCCCAAGAGTTTGAGGTTGCTGTGAGCTGTGATGCCACATCACTCTACCGAAGGCAACATAGTGAAACTCTGTCTCAAAAAAAAAAAAAAAAAAAAAAAGAAGCTTATCTAGAGGAGGTGAGCAACACTTATAATGCCCCTCTTGAGCTCTGCAGGGCAGATACCATGCAGCAGTTCTCCGCAGGAGCACACAGTAGGTGTGTTGTTAGCAAGTTTCCAATGAAAACTCAATCCTTCTTTCTTTGCACCAGTGAAGCTTCTTGCCAGCCAATTCAAGGTGTCTCAAGGGCACTGTGCCAGAAGTGGGAAATGTAATAAGTGAACAAAATTCATCCCCTGCTCCAGAAAGCCCACACCAAAGTAGAGGCACAAATGGGTAAAGTCCAAGACAGAAGTTGATGAGGGTCAGGGAGCAGAGAGAGGGCAATGAGCATTTACTGAGCAGTGATAGCTACCAGGCACTGTGTTAAGCCCAACATTACCTCACTGCAGCCTTACCACAACCCCACGGGAATGAGGACAGGGTATTATCATCCCCATTTTAAAGATGAGAAAACCAAGGTTCAGAAAGATTATGTAACTGTCTCTAGGTTGCAGATAGAACAAGAGTTAGGGCTCGGTGCCCGTAGCTCAGTGGTTAGGACATCAGCCACATACACCAAAGCAGTGGGTAAGAACCTGGCCCTGGCCTGCTAAACAATGACAAGCACAACAACAAAAATAGCTGAGTGCTATGGCTGGCACCTCCCAGCTACTTGGGAGGCTGAAGCAAAAGAATTGCTTAAGCCCAAGACTTTGAGGTTGCTGTAAGCTGTGACTTCACAGCACTCTACTGAGAGTGACACAGTGAGACTCTGTTTCACAAAAAAAGAAGAAAAAAAAAGAACAAGAGTAAGGATGAGGCTCGGCGCCTACAGCTGAAGTGGCTAAGGCGCCAGCCACATACACCTGAACTGGCGGGTTTGAATCCAGCCCGGGCCCGCCAAACAACGATGGCTGCAACCAAAAAATAGCCGGGCGTTGTGGCAGGCGCCTGTAGTCCCAGCTACTTGAGAGGCAGAGGCAGGAGAATCGCTTGAGCCCAAGAGTTTGAGGTTGCTGGGAGCTGTGATGCTACAGCACTCTACCCAGGGTGACAACTTGAGGCTCTGTCTCAAAAAAAGAGTAAAGACGGGATTTGAAATGGTGCCTGACACTCAAAGCCCAAGTTCATTCCTTGCAGTCCCCACTCCAGCTGTCTCCTCCCTCCCCTCTCTGAAGGGGGTGGTGATGTTGGGGAAGGACAGGAGGTAAAACACTGCTGCTGCACAATTACCCTTCCCAGATTCTGCAGAGGGGTGCAGCAGGAAAGGTCAGTCCAGCCTACCCAGATGGCTTTTCTCAGCCACCTAGCCAACCAGCCAGACCCACCTCGCCCTACCCCACAAAAGGCCTCATTCAGGTTACAACATCCCTGTCCTTGGGGAGCTGTACTCCACAGTTTATAATCACTTTCCCCTTCTCACCTGACCACCACCACTCCACCACAGCAAGCTGTACCCCAGCACTTAGCACCAGGCATGGCACAGAGCAGGTGAATCTGATGGACAGCAGAATGGACTATATCCCAATGGGAAGGGTGGACTCTCCTCATCCATCATCTCCACCCAGCTTCCATCAGGATTGTCCAAGCTCCCAGAAGCAGCCTGGGCCTACACCAGGCAGTTTCAACTGTGGTTCATTATTTCAACCTTTCCAGGGAAGTATTATTTCCATTTTGCAGATGACTAAGATTGAGACCAGAGAGGCCTTTCTAAGTCTTTGATTTACAAGGAAAGTGGAACTGCGGGCTCAGCCTGGACCAGAATTGGCTGCTCCTGCTTCAGCAAGGAGGACTCTTAACTGATGACAGTTCCTTGCTATGGGATAAGAGTTCCCTGAAGACATGCAGCAGGTGTGCCACCAACAGCCCAAAGGACCAGCTGACAGAGCAAGGCACAGCCAGGGTGTGGGACTGAAGCTTATAGATCAGATATCTTAAAAAAGAAAGAAAGAAAGAAAAAATAGTAAAATATATATGTGCTCTTTTTGCAAATATCACAAACCCCCAAGCACGTGGACGCGTTGGTAGGCCTTGGAAAGGGTCCTGGAGCATGAAGGGCCAGAAGCTGAAGCTGCATCAGCCTCATGGTGAATCCGCCTCGGGGCTGGAGGAAGGGCCCAGAGGCGATCTGAGCACAACCCGCCTTCACAAAGGCCCTGCCTCCAGCCCAACAGACAGATGAGGCTCCGGAGGACATTCCTTCTTCTTCTCTCGAGTCCTGTTGCTACATAACCCTCTCTGCAGTCAGTCCACATCTGTCTGTCTCTCTCTTGCCACCGTTTCAGAAGAAGCAGAGCTCATCTGAGTCCAGGACACACCCACAGAGGTCTGCTTCTCACTTGGGCAGCACTGCTGGATTTCTGTGTGATCCTGGGGCACATTCCCACGAGGATCCCTCCACCCCTGAGCCAGCAGAAGCAACTCTCTTAAGAACCCCATCTGCAAACATTTGTAGGGTATGACACAGTTCAGTAAATGTTCCCACAATCCTCGTCCCATTTGATCCACACAACAGCCTTGGGAGGTGTACAGGGCAAGTTTTATTTTCCCCAGGGGGCAACAAATGACATTTGCTTTACAAATACATTCTACTATGTATTAGACATGCCAAAGTGCTTTCCACAAGTGACATCTCACAGATATCCTGGAGGAAGGGCTGCATCTCTGTAAAGCAGGTGGGAAAACTGAGGCCTCACCCAACTTCTGGGGTGGGGCCTGAGAATAGGTTTGCAGACCCACTCCAGTGGGCAGACACAGTGGAACACAGTGGGTCGAGGAATGAGGGGCCTCCAGCCACCCAGGCAGAGGAACAGCTGAGGGCTCAGTACAGGCTTTCCTGGGAAAAATGGAAATCAACTAATTACTTATCTCTGGATGTGTCTGAGGAAGAACACATGGCCTTGGAAGCCTTAAACCTTTTTCAAAGCAATAGCCTTGCAGACTCAGGGCCTTATGTCTTCCTCACACCCTGCTGAGCAGCAGGCAGCCCCTTTTCTACCTCCCACTGACCCTTCCTGGGCTTTTTAGACCCTCTGCTACCTCCTCACTCATAAGACACCTCTCTACCACTCAAGCTAGCCATACTGGGCTTGCCTTGCTCATCCAGAAAGGGCCTCCATCCTCCACTAACAATGCATTCATTGATACACTTATTCTATAAACCTTCATGGAAAACATGCTGCAGAGTAAGCAGCATTCTCAATTTGCCCAGGATTAAGCTGAGGGTTTCCTGAGATTCAGGACTCAGTCCCAGGAAAACTGGGATCGCTGATCACCCTCATGTACTGTGTGCCTGGTCCTTGGCAAGGCACCAAGGGCACACTGATGTACTGGACACAGTGGCTACTACTCAGTGAGAAACCATAAGTAAAGGCACCTGCTCAGCACCTCACACAAATGATCATCCACCACCCTATGAGGATATTATCACCTTGTGGTGTGCATATGAAAATTAAGGCTCAACAAGCCGTGGCCTGCCCATTGTCACAGAGCTATAAGCAACATGCCACCACTTGAACTCAGATCCAACAAGACAGACTAAGGAACGGGCAGGGCCCAGCAGGAGAATCATTAAAGCAAGAGAAAAATATAAAGACATGTTTCATTTAATTCATTTTTATATCCCCAGTGTCTGGCATGTTTTAGGTATTCAGGAAATGTGTGAAAAGAGGGAGGAAGAGAGCTCTGTTCAGTCCTTATTTAATCATCTCCAGGATAAACAATCCCAACCCCCAATTCAAAATATATACACTTCAAAGTCAGTTTCAGCTGTTTTCTGTCAGCTCCAAGACCAGGAAGGAAGTCAGAAGAAGGAAAGAATGCTTCTCCTTTGGGTCAGCAGCTCAGGGCTCACTTCCTCCAGGGAAATCTTCCCTGACTCATCTCCCATCCTCTTCTGGCCCTCACTGTGCCAGCCCCAACCAGAGTCGGTGATCCAAGAGGTGTCAGATATACATCTGCCCTCCAGCAGAAGAAACTGACGTGTCAGCAGTCAGCTACAACTCAAAGTACCACCAGGGAAGCCTGCGAGGTGCTTGGAGAGCATGGAGGAGAGCCGTTTACTGTGCCTGGGCAGGGGGGAGGGTCAAAGGAAAGCTGTATGTCCAGAGCGGTGCCCTATGCATGTAGTGAACTACACGGAGGCGTCTCTAAGTACAACCTAAAAGCATAAGGAAGATTTCACCAGACCGAGGTGGAAGGGCATTCCAACCAAAGAGACCAGCTTAAAAAAAAACACAGAGGTGTACAAAAGGTGCTGAGGACTGTCCAAAAAAGTCACTGCCTCCAGGTGTTAGCTGTGTGGTGGAGAGAACTAGGAAACCAGTGTGGAAGGGAAGTCGGAGGTAGATCCTGAAGGGCTCTCTGTGCCACCAGAAGAATGTGGATTTCCCCCAGGAGATGGAGAGCACTGGATCAGTCTTCTGGCTGGGAAGATATGCTCAGATGTGAATTTCAAATAGGAGAATGGCTTGGAGGGTTTAGACTGAGAAAAGAGACAGCAACAAAGAGAATATTGTAACAGTCCAGGCCAGAAGTGTGGCTTGACATGAGCCAGTGGCAGTGGAATGAGAGGAAGAAAAGTACTTTGGGAGACGTGCACCATTCAGCATGGTTGCCCCAAACCGTGCCTGTCCAAGAGAGACGGGGAGCTTCTCTTCTTCACGGAGCTTGGCACACCCCCATCTAACTCTGTACTCAACGGAAGCCGAGGGTACAAGTCAAGTCGTCAAGTCTGCCTACACCGTGGTCAGGGCTCATTCTGGAGCCAGATCAGGTTCTTTGAATGTTATTCCTATTACACAGTTTCTTCTGCAAAATGGCGAACATCAGAGGTAGCTGGCTTGTTTCAAGTATCCACACAGAGGGGCTGACCATCAGAGGTGGCTGGCTTGTTTCAAGTATCCATACAGAGTGGCTGCTACAAGAAAAGCCAGCATTCTACATAATGTGAGAAACGACTGTATGCATATTAACCACTTGATTATGATGTGTGATCAGCTTTGTCATTTTTAGGATAACAAAAAGTTCTGAGGCAAAACAAAAAAATCTTCTTACTGAATGTTAAAATGCCTCCAGGTTTCTCTCGCTGCCCTGGGGCTATACAGAACCAGAATAAAATGAACCATTTGATGAGCACGCTAATTTGCTGGGCACTTTCAATAGCAGATACAACAGAGAAAGGATGAAAATATTATCCCTAGAGGCTGCTGCCTTCTCTCCACCACATCAGGTGGCCTCGATGTTCCCAAAGACAGTGTTCCAAGCTGTAGAGACGAGTGCACACACCCCCTAACTGCCACTCCACAGCCCCAAAGCTTAAGACTTGGTTTCCCAAACATTAGTTCCTTAGGAAACAGCCATCAGATCTCTGTGCAATGTCTCCTGGGCTAGAGGGAAGCTTTGCACCCCCCTGCCCTCCAGCATAGTAGACAGGGCAGACCCAAGTTTCCAATGATGGGTTTGCTGAGCCCAGTGTCTCCTGATACAACTTCCCCATTTCCTCTCTTCAGACTCAAAACACTCATGATGCATGTACTGTGATGCCATGTGGTATAATTTTCACTTTTCATCACAGGAAAGTACTATGGGAGACATGTATCTATCACCATTCAGCATAGAGACCCCAAACTGGGGCTGCCCGAGGGGGGGAGTGGGCAGAGTTTTCAGTCTGCATTCTCAAGACACTCCTTAACTGATAGCAACGAAGTCAGTGCCTGGCCACACGGTGGGTTCCACAGTCTCTGGTGAAGGAAGTCAGTGCTGGATGAAAACACATGTCACAGAGAGCCTGCCAAGAAAAGCTTCACCTCTGGCTTCATCAAATGCACTTTCCAAAGCCCTCCTTCTGAGGAGCTGCCTCTAACCCTTAACCAGTGCTTACCAGACTTGCTTTGTCCCTGCTATCAACTGATTCCATCACTCCTTGTCGGACAGCGGTTGTGACCACCTCTTTCCTCTCCCCTAATACAAGTGAGCAGGATGAGAGTGGAAACTTGTCTGCTTGCTCTTCACACCTTAGGAGCCCAGCCCTGGGACCAGGCAGATACTCATAGACGCCTTTGTTTACAAGAACCTCCTCAGGAGGGCCATGGTGGCCTAATAGGTAGGGTACAAACCAACCCTGAAAACGCCCAGCCCACAGGCCCCAGGAAGGCGGTGCTCCATGTCCTGATGTTCCCTGCCAACACAGCACCCAGGAGGGCCAAGCCCCAGCCTCACAGTAAGGGCACCATCTTGGGCAGGGGACAGAACAGAGCTGCTCCATAAATTGCCTCACCACTCGGAGAAAGACCTGCCACTGTCTCAGAGAGAGACCTGCCTTCAGTGGAGGGAGAAATGTTTGTGGTATTGAATGGAACAAACTGTAAAATGCTGGTTATTTGTTACTCTGGCTGCAGAGAGGTCAGCGCCCCTCTGGGGACAATTTGCAGGCAAATTATCTAAGGACAAGGCCTGTTTCCTCTAATGAAGCTTTTCCCCTTGGCAGCTCTGCACCCAGGAGTGTGAGGCGGCAATGCTCAAAGGCAGTCCCAGAGGCCTGCAGTGAGGCAGCACACACGGCTCACCACCCACCCAAGGCAGAGGGACAGTCACCATGACCTTCTGGGCCCAGGAATTCTGAGCAAAGCACCTCCTCCAAGGCCCCTCTGGGGAGGAATGGAGGAAGGGAGCAGGGAGTCATGCCTAGTTATATAACCACCTTCCTTGGAGTCAGAGGCCCTGGCATGTCACAGCCCAGTGGGGGTGGGGACGTCTTTCTTCCCTTCTTCACTGCTTCACTCTAGATCTGGCAGACCCTGGGCAGGCCCTGTGTTCCAAGTGCCCAGGCTCCACACAGCCACTTCCTGCTAGGGGTGGGAACCAGGAAGGCTGTTGTTCTCTGAGTGTGTGAAACAGTGGCCTGCTGGCTTTCTTGGCAGGAAACCAGGCTCTGGGCTCTGCACCCAGGGGGTGAAAAGTAAAGGAGAGGGGCCTGAGGCTAAGGTGCCAAGGGCTCTCCCTCCACAACCTGGCTTCCTGCTCCCCAATCTCGCCCCACTTCCTCCTAGAGGATCTGCCTCGGATGAGGGACTGAAAGCAAGGGGGCCTAGCTGCCCCAGCACCAGCCCTGGGCAATCTCACTTCCCTTCCGGCCATCCTCAGAGCTCCTCCTCTCACTGGCACAGACCCCACCCTACCCCCACCCCTGCACCCAGCTGTGTGCACAACTCTGGACAGGAGGAAGGAGGAAGGGAAGGAGACAGGAGGGGGAGGAGCAAAGACGAGCTGAGATCCACTCTTAGTCTTGAATAATGATAAGTTTTTTATCAAATCCTTACCCTTTCTGCCACTGCAACCCCATGCTGTAGGTGACAATATCATACCTATTTCCCAAGTGAGAAAACCAAAGCCAACACCTATGCTGAAGGCCATGGAGTTAGCAACTGAGCAGTAGAGCTAGATTGCAAACCCATCTGAGCCTGACTGGCACATGGAGAAACTGAGGCATGATGAGGAAAAGCAGCTTACCCCAAGTGTAATAGGGTTAGTGAAGAGGCGGGGTCCCTGCCTTCCATTCATCATGCATGGCTGTTCCCCACAGACAGCCCCTCTCCATCTGCCTGCCTGCCCCTCTCCTGCTCCCTACCCTCTCTCTGCTTCCTGCTTCCCTTCCCCTTTGCCCCTGCAGACCCATCTCTGAGCTTCCCCTCCCACCTCTCCTCCCAGCCTCACCACCCACCCACCCCCACCCCCATCTCATGGCTCCTCTGGGCCAAGGAGCAATTCTTGGGTGGTTTAATTAGCTGATTATGACCACAGCCTGCTGGATCCAGTGCCAGAATTCTGTCCCCAGTAATTACGTGGGCTCTGTGTACTTGCCCAGTAGGGAGCCAATAGGGAGCTCTATGCTCTGCCAGCCAAGGGAGTTCTCTCCAGCTGCATAAAGACCTCCTTGATCACTAGTGGGTCACTGGAAGCCAAGGTCCCCTCCTCAGCCCAGGTCAAACCACACTGGATAGACTAGAGCCAAACCCGGATATCTATCCTAAAGAGGGACTCCCTACATCCCCATGCCACTGCCCACACCCAGGAAAGGCTTGCGAAATGTCTGAGGATACGGAGGATGAAAGGAGCCCAGCTCGGGCACCTAGGAAGTAGGATTGGAAGAAGTAGACAGAGCTAGTACAGCATTTAAGATAAAGGAGCAAAGGCCCAGCAGCTGCAGTGTGCTACCAATCCATTTGCCAGGTAGCTCTGGTTATTAGAAACCCACTCTCACTGGAAAACAGCAAAGTAAAACCATCATCCAGCAGCCTCTGCCCTTTAGTTCACAAAGAATAATGCAATTCCTATGACTCTGTGCTACTTTGAGATATTTTGAAGTCAGCACTGATATCCCAATTGTCTTTACCAACCACAGGGCCCACTCTCCACATGTACCCACTCCCAGTGAAAAGCCTATGTTCAGCTTCCTTGACTAAATAAATATTTATGGAGCTCCGTGCCATGCCAGGTCTACACAGGTGCTGGGGACAAGCAGATTCAGGCCAGGTACCCTTGAGAAGTTCTTGACCGCACAAGAGGACATCACAAGTGTGCAAATAACCAGGACCCAAGAAAAAGGGAGGGACAAGTGCTGAGAGAGGGAGAAGATGGTAAAAATGTCACAAAGCACTCAGAGATCAGTGAAGGGTTCTGGAAGAAGAGGCACAGGTGATCCAGGCCTTGAAGGATAGGAAGGGCATTGTTTGGGATCAAGTTACCAGCCAAGTACTGAGAGCCATCAATAATACAGGCTTCTGTAAAGGCCTTCGGGGGCCTCAAAAAGTGAATCAAACATGGTCCTTCCCTGGGGAAGCTTACAGCCAGATGAGGGAGGTAGGTCCAGTAGAAGGTCATCTATGTGCTAAGATATAACTGACCCTGTGCTAGGGACCTTCTGTGCTTTACCTATTTTAATTCATTCAGTCCTCATAACAACCTACTATCCCATTTTACATGAGGGAGTTGCAGCAGACAAGGGTTAAATAATCAGGGACATTACCCAGCCAGTAAGTATCAAAGGTGGGATTTGAAACCAGGAAATCTGGTTCTCCCAGAGTCTAATCTCATGCCAATTTGATTCTGATCTATGTTAATCAGATCCTGGAAGGGGCTGTGTGCCCCAGAATAGCCTGGAGACCCAGAGAAGGCTTCCTGGAGGGTGATCCCAAGCGGGGCCTTAAAAGAAAAAGAAGGAAGGGTATCAGTGAGGAGAGAACAGCCTGAGCAGAAGCAAATGAAACCTTCAAGGACCTATCAGTTACTCCAGAAAATGGGACCTGAGAGGTGGAACAAGGTTCAAGGGCCTGATCCCATGGGAGAAAGCAGTTTTCAAGCAGGAGCCAACTCCTTCCTGGCCCTCAGCACCCACCACCCATCCCCACACGGGACGTGCTCCCTGGTAGTCTCCGTCTGACTGGTTTGTGACAGAGGACTGAGCTATCCAATCCCCTAGAAGAAAGGACACCCCCTTCCCAACCACTCACTAGCAGAATACAGGAGAAGGGCCTCATGTGTGGCTGATTTGATTTTCATGGGACTCCAGGACTAGAGAGAAAATGTTGTCCCCAAAGTCACAGATCATGTGTCTGGGACCCTCCTGAGATGGTGCATCCCAGCAGCCTAACCCAACACCCTCCCCTGGCCCTTTGCCCAAACTTGTCCATGCCCAGTGATCACAAGGCTGGGGTAAAGGGGTGACACTGCAAAGAATCAAGTGGGCTATTGTGGGACCAGAGGTCTAGGGTCAGCATGAAAGGGACCTCTTGCCTTATCTGGGCCCATGCATGGCTTAGTAAATCACTGACAGCCCAGATATTAAGTCCTGTCTCCTGCTGACCTGACATCAGTGACAGTGCCCTGCCTTACTGGAATTTCTTTAAATTAAGAGAGGGAGCTCCATGGCTCAGCTGTGGCCTCAACCAGGCTCAGCTCAGCCCCAAACCAGCCCCAGGCAGAGGGAAAGCTGCTCTGTTCCATCAGTGGTCACACAGAACTCTGAGGACCTGTCTACCCAGTCTCTTGAGCCCTGGCCTCTCAAGGGCCTCATCTGGCACCAGGTCTGGGAAGGAACAAGCAGTTTCTCTGAAGTAGGACTAAAGATGGGGCCAGTCCCAGGGAGGAGGAGCTGTGTCTCCTGAGAGATGACCCAGTCAAGGAACCCTGGCAGGGAAAGAGGGCTGGGACAACGGAGGCCTTTGTTCCTCTCTCAAAACAGCCACCCTGGCCTGGCACAGTGAATCAGGCCTGTAATCCTAGCACTCTGGGAGGCTGAGATGGGAGGATTGCTTGAGGCCAGAAGTTCAAGACCAACCTGAGCAAGAGTGAGATCCCATATCTATAAAAAATGGGAAATCAGCTGGGCGTAGTAGCATGTGCCTATAGTCCCAGGTACTCAAGAGGCTGAGGCAGAAGAATTGCTTAAGCCCAGGAATTTGAGGTTGCCATGAACTAAGATGACTCCAGGCCACTGTATTCAGCAACAAAGAGAGACTTTGTTTCCAAAACAAAAAACCCACCCTGTCCCGATACTCCATCCCTCTACTAGGACTCAAATACACCTGGGACAAGACCCATCCTGCACATGGGAAGGAGTAAAGGTGCCAGGAACCATCTGAGACAGGATACCAGTTCCAATCCCAGGGCTCATACAAGGCCCCACCCCCAGGAGTCCCATTATAATAGGGATGGTACACTTCCCAATCTGATGGAGGAGTCATGACTCCATCCCTCTCTCCAAGCACCTGGTCTAAAGTGGGAAATACTGCTTTCATTCTTAGGATTCCCTAATGGGAAAGATCTAATTTCAGCACTTAGAGAGTCCCTGGGCTGAAGCAGAAGGAAGGAAAGGGTTCAGTCCAGTTCAACAAACTTGTGCCAAGCATCTCCCACGAACCAGACCCAGCAGTAGATAATGGACCAACAACCAGGAAGCAGAAATAGCCCCGAACCACAAGGAGCTCCAGGTGGGGGGATGAACGCATCTGGGGTATGAATGAGTAAGAAGCACCTTGAAATGCACTCACTGTGGTACCCACAGCCTGCTGGCCAGGGCCGCCACTTTCTCTACAGCCTCATTACTCACACTCCCGCACCTGCACCCAGGATCTGCAACTTAGCACAGGCCCAGAGGTGGGGAACCTGCGGACTCTGGGCCACACGGGGCCATCTGAATCTTCGCATGCAGCCTTTTGACTGAAGCCAAATTTTACAGAAAAAAAACCATAGGCTCTTCCTTCTGTGGAGAACACCCTCCTCTGCCTAGGCCTTTCTCATACTCCAGCACTCACCTCAGGGGTCCTCTCCTCCAGGAAGCCTTCCCCAAGTCCTCCACCTGAGTCAGATGCCCCTGCTTTCTGGAACCAGCACCGTGCATGCCTTCCCAGCTCACACCTCACCAATGTCCCTCCATCTCTCAGCTCACCAGGGCAAGTGGCCTTCTGCCTCTGGACACTAGACAGCTTGTCAGGGCAGTGGACACTAGACACTAGTGTCTTCTGGACACTAGACAGAGGAAGGAGGTGGCTGGGATAACCACTTCAGGTTCCCATGTCCCCATCTCCCACTGTCCCCAGCTTAGGGTCTCACATCCTTCCTCAAGAGGCTCAAAACAGGGGTCTCTCCCTCTCTCCTTTGCCCCCTGTATGCAGCTTTGCCCTCACCACTCCACCGAAACCTCATGTCACCAGCCCCTGCCCTCTAGCTAAATCTGAAGGCTCTTGCTCCAGCTCATCCTCTGTGGTTCCTTTCCTGCTTCTTTGGCTCCCAGAAAACTCTCCCTTCGAATCTCCCTCTTCTCTCCATCCCCAGGCATTGGTATTCTCCAAAGCCCCAGATACCCTTGGCAGTCCTCTCTTCATATCCACACTCCCCAAGCTAATTACCATACCATCTCTACACCAAAGACTTTCAGCATTTCAATTTTTTTTTTTTTTTTTTTTTGAGACAGAGCCTCAAGCCGTCACCCTGGGTAGAGTGCTGTGGCATCACAGCTCACAGCAACCTCCAACTCCTTACACCAAAGACTTTCAAATCCCTGCCTGACACCTTGATCCCTACCCTAAGATCCAGACCCATCTATGAAGAAGTCTCCATAAAGCTTCTTCAACTTCCAGCCTAAAGTAGACTGCCAGCTCTGCAGACCTAACCCAGATGATCAGCATGGCCATTCTAGCAGCAGTGGAGGATGGCCAGGGGGTGTGCTATCAGTCTATTGTTCTTCCACTCTCACCACCCCAAAGTGTCAGAAGCCTTGGGAGTTGCAAGCCCACAATTCTGAAGCCCTGAACCCATGTCAGTGGGAAGCTTCAACCTCAGGTAAGAAAGCTCAAACCTGGAAGGAAGTGAGCCATGGAGAAGTATGAAGCCCAGAGATTGGCCTGTAATAAGGGATCAGAGACTGGGCCGGGCTTGATGCTACCACTCCCAGCAGCCCCAGGAGCAGCCCTGGCCAAAGCCACAGGACTTCCCCGTGTTCCAGCCAAGATAGGTCACACAGGGCTTAACCGCCAAGAGAAATGACAGCCAAGGTTCACGGAGAGCTGGTGATTACACGTCCCCGTCACAGCTATCCTCCTCTCCCTAAAAAAAAGAAGAGTTCATAAACATCTTCAGGAAAGGAAATTCCATTCCATCTGATTGCCTCTCAGGAAGTCCCTCCTGTTGTCTACATCTGATCCTTCATGTTGCATGAGTTAGTGACAGCACGGCCCAGAAAGGAAGCAAACTTGGGACGGGGGGGGGGGGGGGGGGGGTGTGTATCAGGGGAGGCCAACAAAAAACCAAAAAACAAAAAAAGGGCACCACAAACCAGCCAAAATTTTGCATAGATGACTTTGTGGGCAAACAGGCCTGGGTTCAAAAGCTTGCTGGC
>CAUYPK010168560.1:0-40380 GCA_963574355.1 Loris lydekkerianus
AATTTAATGTTATAAAATTTGCGGTGCATCTTACAAGGGTATATGTGAAACTTAGTAAAAGTGGAATGTAAATGTCTTAGCACAATAACTAAGAAAATGCCAGGAAGGCTATGTTAACCAGAGTGATGAAAATGTGTCAAAAGGTCTATGAAACTAGTGTATGGTGGCCCATGATCACATTAATGTACACAGCTATGATTTAACAACAACAAAAAAAAAAGTTAAAGAGAGCAAGTAAAGTTTTAGTAAGAAGAGCAAGATTTTATTGATTAATAACTTGTTGACTGGGCACAGTGGCTCATGCTTGTAATCCGAGCACTTTAGGAGGCTGAGGCAGGTGGATTGCTTGAGCTCAGGAGTTCAAGACCAGCCTGAGCAAGAACGAGACCTTGTACTAAAGTAGTAAAAGTACAAAAGTACTTTTCTTGGAAAAGTTGGGCATGGGTTGGGAGTACAACCCATAAAGTAAGATAGTACTTTATCTTAGTACTAAAAGTTGAAAAACTATCCAGGCGTGGTGGCAGGCACCTATAGTTCCAACTACTCAGGAGGCTGAGGTGAGAGGATCACATGAGCCCAGGAGTTTGAGGTTGCTGTGAGCTGTGACACAACAGCACTCAAGCCTGGGACAACACAGTGAGACTCTGGCTCAAACAAAAAAGAGAAAAGACGCTCGTCCCCCATGGCACAGTGATGATGGCACCAGCCCCCTATACTGAGGCTGGTGGGTTCAAACCCAAGCCCAGGCCAGCTAAACAATGATGACAACTGTAACAAAAAATAGCCAGGCATTGTGGCGGGTGCCTGTAGTCCCAGCTACTTGGGAGACTGAGGCAAGAGAATCACTTAGAGGGTGACAAAGTGAGACTCTGTCTCAAAATAAATAAGTAAAAAGAAAAGAAAAAGAAAAACTATTAACTTCTGTAGCAACACGGGGCTAGTCCTAGTGACTGCAGGCACTTGGTGCAAGCACTGCAGTGCTTGGATTCTGTACACAACTTTTGAGGAGTATCAGTTGCTTCTTAGAAGTTTCCCAAGGTCCTAACTAGGTTGTTCAGTATGATATATGACCTCATCTGTCCATGTCAGAAAGTCCCTGGGACATTGATTAGCCACTGTCTCAAGGCAACCCACTTGCAAGGTCTCAATTAGCCCCATTCCCTTGACAACTCCGCATGACCAGCCTGACTCATAAGAATCCAAAACAGCCAAAATAACCTAACTGCATCTGCCACCCTCCTTGCTCATGCTAACTGCCTAACCTAACAAAGGCTAGACCTGGGGGGCAGAGGGGACATACCACATTAGTGACTGTCCCCCCAAGGGCAGACTCAGATACTGTTGTTTCTGGGCTCTACATCTGGAAATGAATACTCAGTGAGAGGAATGATGATACATATGAAGCTCGTGTCTATCTGGAGAAATGAATCAGAAACTTACAGCTAAAATGATCATCCTTTTCCTTTCCTGCTTTTAGGCTCATTCCCGTGACTTGGTGTCTTAGAAAGTAGAGCAGCAGGTTTTGTGTGACATCAGAGCACAATAAACATCTGAAAATGGGAGTCTTCTTGGAGAAACACTTTAAAATAATGATGTGTTTAATTGAATCACATGAACAACACTGATTTCATTAGCTAAAATATGGTGATGCCGAAGCATGCAGTGTAAATCACAAACATTAATATCTGCCTTTGTGTAAACGAGCTGTTTCTAATTATTTATATTTGTTCATACTTCATTAATTTTATCTGTAAGAGCTATAAGTGCTAAAGCTTTAGGTAAGACAAATGAGGAGCAAATTATATGAATTGGGGAAAGACTGTCATTATTTTGTTTACTTCTCTAAGAGGGTAGTTGAAAAGTCCCCAGAGTAGAGGAAAAGTCACTTTCTTATCTAAACTCTTCATGGGAGAAACAGGAAAAAATAAAATCATACACACATACCATTTAAGCATATGTAATAATCTTAATTAACAGGATCACTCAATAAAATGTGTTATAGTCATTCAAAGATACCAATTTAGGTCAATATCAGGGCTTTCCTTTTAAAAAGAAACATCTAAGAAAATTTCTATTACGGGATTGGAAATTGAGCCCAGCCTCCTAACACCTCATTTCTCCTGACTTAAAATGATTATTGAATCAGACTATGGTTAGCAACATACTATAGTGGCCTATAGTAATGCTTCACTGTCATATGTTTGCAGTTTCAACCATTCATAAATATAGTAGTCAATCCAGAGGTAATCCAGGAAGGTTCACAGTAGAAAAAACAGAAATATCCCACAGAGAAGGCGTTCATAAACTACCAGGGACACATGGAAAATTTGGGGTGTCAATGTTCGTTTCTTGACTAGTATGAATGTGAAAAACTTAGCAAGCTATACAATTATGGTATGTGTAGGTTTTTTTTTTTTTTTAATTGTCGTACTTCAATCGAAAGTTATAGATTTAATTATATACTCAATTGATAGAGTATATGTGTGCACACATCTGTGGAACGATCACATGGCTAGTACCATACTTTTATCCTTAGAGTGGGAATATAACTACCTTCTTGTTTAGATACTTTTGATGTAGTTCTCCATTTGTCATGGGTGATAGCGGAGTGAACAACTTAGAAATAAATACATAGACATTAAAAAGATATATACTAATCAATTTCAGGTCTTGGTAATTCTGGGTCATTTTGATTAGTATTCCTAAAAGTAGAGTTCAACTGTTGAGGCTCATAGTGCAAAGAATTATGTTACAAATACTATTACTAAAGATGGCAACATTTAGAAATCTTCCACCAAGATTAATAAAAGTTGGCTCCGTGCCTGTGGCTCAAGCAGCTAAGGCGCTAGCCATATACAACTGAGCTGGCAGGTTTGAATCCAGCCCGCCAAACAATGACAGCTGCAACCAAAAAATAGCCAGGCGTTGTGGCCAGTGCCTGTTATCCCAGTTACTTGAGGCTGAGGCAGGAGAATTGCTTGAGCCCAGGAATTGGAGGTTGCTGTGAGCTGTGATACCATAGCACTCTACCCAAGGTGACAGCTTGAGGCTCTGTCTCAAAAAAAAAAAAAAAAAAAAAAGGATTAATAAAAGTTTTACCATTCAAAGGTGAACTTATTGTTAATTTAAGTGGCACCAATAATGTTGAAAAACAGGCATTGTTGTACTGCCATAAAAGTTGGTTGAGCTGTGCTGAGTGAAGAATTCCATTAAAAGATTACCACATTCCCAAATCATTCCATGTGGTCAAAGTTTTACTTTAATATGAAATCACTTGTTTTGGCTATAAAGAGATACCATGTATAGATCGCACACAAATACCGAAATAGTAGATTAGAGCCTAGAATGTCAGAAACAGAAGAAACATTAAAAATTACTTGATTAATTCTCACACTTTACAGTGGTAGAAATTTAGGCACAAGAGAAGTTAAACTGACATCTTAAAAACACACAGGTAATGTTATGGCTGATTTGCAACCAGAAATAATATTCCTCATAATGATCTGTTCTCTTCACTCAACCTTGTTGTTAAGAGCAGAGTTCTGGAGTCAGACCAATTTCCATTGAGTATTATTAGCTCATAGATGTGCCAGTTAGGTGTGACTCTGGGTTCCGGTGACAGATCCTTCACCGTGAGAAAATACTGTGTGGCATTAATTCAGAGCTATATACGCTAAGGTGTTGCATAGGAAAAATCCTGAGGGCAACTCCTTAAAACTGAGCCAGGAGAAGAACTGGAAGGTTCATGAACCTTTCTCTGCATGAAGGAGATTGAGAGGAGGGAGACCTCCCCAAAGCTTGCAGCCGTCTCAGCATCTGGGCCTGACTACTCATTGGAATTGTGCGTTGGTTCTTTCTGCCTGCACAAGTGCCCTTCAGCTTGGGGACCTGCAGAGATGTTTGGCGTGGCATTTGGATTTTATCCTTTCTTTTAACAGCCAATCTAAGCATGTTGAGCATGGGTTGTACTCCCAAGTGTTGCTAGGTTCTAAAGCCATTTGCACCAGACTGTGGCTATCTGCCGTCTAATGGAAATAGGAAGAGGACTCACCTTAAAGGTTGTTATGGAAATGGAAAGAGATAATGTATCAAAGTGGATAGTAAGACACCTGACATACTTTAGGCACTTAACAAATGTTGCATGCATCTATTGTTACTTGGCTACAACACAACAGCAGATTTGGCATTGCTGTCATACAATAACCTTGACCACTGTTTGACTTAGACAAGTTTCTCTTTAAAAGTATATTGCTGTAAAATGATGACTTTGGTGCAAGAACTAGACAACAGAAAAAAAAGCTGAAGACTTATTACCTAGAAAGTGCATCTCTGACTTATTTTATAAGAGGCATTATATAGTTGAAATTTTTTCAAGCCTGGGTTGGAAGATGTACGATCAGACTCCCACTCCATCGCTTAATAAAAGGTATCCGTGAGCAAATTGTCAGATCACACTGAGCCTCCGTGTCCTCACCTTCCACAAAACAATGATGGGGATAGTCAGAGACATGTGAACACAAACTGACCCTGACCCCTTCCCCATTGCTATGTGACTGTTAAAATGAGGTGGATTATATGAGGTCTGACAATTAAGTTCACAAACTCATCCTATAGAAAGTATGTACTTTATTGCTGAATATCACTATAGTCACCTTTGAGGTACTCCCCTTGGAAGGCTGTGCACCAATGCCAGCACCTAGGCCGCCTTTCAAAGCAATTTTGGAACTCTTTTTCTGGAATGGCCATCAGAGCTGTTGTAATACAATGTCTGACAATTAAGTTCACCAACTTGCCCGAGAAAAAGTGCTACATCCCTCATGGCTGGATATCATTATGGTTTCTTTCTTTCTTTTTTTTTTTTCTTTGTAGAGACAGTTTCACTTTGTCACCCTGGGTGCCATGGCGTCACAGCTCATAGCAACGTCCAGTTCCTGGGCTTAGGAAATTCTCTTGCCTCAGCCTCCCAAGTAGCTAGGACTACAGGCACCCACCACAAGGACTGGCTATTTTTTTGTTGCAGTTCAGCCAGGGCTGGGTTTGAATCTGCCACCCTCGGTATATGGGGCCAGCACCCTACTCACTGAGCTACAGGAACTGCCCATCATTATGGTTTCAAAGTACTCTCCTTGGCCATCTGGTGACTGTAATGATATTCAGCTCACAGCAATTTTTCTGGGATGGTTCAAGAATTTAATTGTCTGACCTCATAAAATCTACTCATTGGGTGGTTGTAGAGCTCAAATGAGAGTGTATACATAAAGAGCCAAAAAAATTGTCAAGAAGAATGCTGAGAAGTGGAAATCTTAAGGATATTGTGTTTACCTCTCTTTTTCCAGCTTTCATCTTGCTGCTGCAAAAGGCCATGTGGAATGTCTCAGGGTCATGGTTATACATGGTGTGGATGTGACAGCCCAGGATACTACAGGTATGTGGCTTTTAATCTCTTAAATTAGCAGGCCAGCAGAAGAGTAGATATCATAAAGGTGATGTGTAATCATTGTGGAAAATGGAGAGTCTACAGATAAGTCAAAAGAAAAGAGAAGAGTCCCCTCCAATGGCGAGGCTCTGCTGAGGTCTCACCCTTTGTGCCTTTGTGTTTTCATCTAATCCTATGTACGTGGTTTCTCCGTGGAGACTGTCTGCTTCTTATCCCCCATTTTTGTACTTTTTCCTAAGATTATATGTATGGGCCAAGCCGTATTCCCTGCTTTCTGTTTTTATGAATCATAGTCTGAGGTGATGAAGGGGGTGGGTTATTGAGAAGCTGATTTCATCAATTAGCTGAGATGAGTCTTGTGGGAAAAAGCCATGATCTTCGTCTGGACCAGTGCCCGTGGTTCTCTCCCCTCGTACTGCAGTGCATCTGAATCATCTGGGAACTTGGAGGCGGAAAGGAGAGAAGGGAAAAGGGAAGAATAAACAGTACACACCCATACACCCATGCTCTATCTGCTGAGATTCAGATTCCTTTGTCTGAAGGTTGCCTGTCAACTGGTATTTTTTAAAAGCTCCCCCTGGTGATCCTAATGTGAAGCCAGTGTTGAAAAATGATGAACAAGCAAATGGAGAGAAAAGGTGGTGTGGTCTTTTTTTTTTTTTTTTTTAAGAGGAAGAGTCTCACTTTATCGCCCTCAGTACTGAGTGCGGTGATGTCATGGCTCACAGCAACTCCTGGGATTAGGCGATTCTCTTGCCTCAGCCTCCCGAGTAGCAGGGACTACAGTGCCCACCACAACACCCGGCTATTTTTCTGTTGCAGTTTGGCTGGGGCTGCGTTTGAACCCGCTACCCTGGGTATATGGGGCTGGTGCCCGACTCACTGAGTCACAGGTGCTGCCTGTGTGGTCTTATTTTTATAAACACTATCCTGTGGGAAGGAGCCCCTGGGGTCTGTAGCCTGGAATTCTGCTCCAGGACCCCACACCAAAATCCTTTGTCTTCTAATCAATTTTTGTTAGTTTTCATTAAATACAAAATCAGCCTAACTCCTTTATTTTTATTATCTAGGCTTTTCTTTAATCTATAACAGATCCCTCCCTCTACCACTACCACCAAAAACAAAAAAAAATTGACCTTGTCAGAGTAGTCATGTTTTGGGATCAGTAGTCAGGTATTGCAAGAATGCAGTTATTACTCAAAATATGGTTGAAAATTGGTGTTTCAGGATTGTTCTCAAAGTCTGTGGCTCTTTTTTTTTTTTTCTTAATAATCTCAGTGGTTAGAAATCTTTATTCTTTGATAATATGGTTTTTTTTTAGGACAAGCCAAGAATCACTTGACGTCAGGTCAGGTAAATGATGTGCCAAACTGGTAAAACCATCGTTGCTTAAAAATAGATAGTGATTGAAGTAACTGAATGATTTTCTGAGCAGTTCCAAAGTGTCTTCCAAAAATATTTTGAGAAATGGCAACACCATTAGAAGAATGAATGATTTCCTTAAGTGACTACCTTGAGGGAAACATTAATGTATATTGCATTAATTACAATCATCTTAAATTTCAAGACCTAGTTATTTTGTTTTTAAAATTTATTGATGTGACTTTTAAAGTCATGTCATATATAAACGTAGTGCAATATAATTGGCTAAATCCTCCAATGAGATGTTTAAGTAGAAGGGGCTTTCTATGAGAGAAAATCATAATCTAGAAGAATTACCTTAGAGTGATTGTGCTGTCATATAGTCATGTTTCATTGCACTTGATATTAAGAAATAGATTAGACAGAAATGTAGTCATTTCTATCATAACTAAACATCCTCCTTCACCTCTTTTTATTATAGGAAAAAAATAACTTTCTTTAATATATGCTTATGAGAAATTTGGGAAATATAGAAAACTAAAAAGGAAGATAATAGTACTCCTGTTACTATCAGAAAGAAAAAATCCTGTGTGTGGCTGGGCATGGTGGCTCATACCTGTAATCCTAGCACTCTGGGAGGCCAAGGTGGGTGGATTGCCTGAGCTTGCAAGTTTGAGACCAGCCTGAGTAAGAGTGAGACCCATCTCTAAAAAAAGTAGCTGGGCATACCAGTGGGTACCTACCTGTAGTCTCAGCTACTTGGGAGGCTCAGGTAAGAGGATTCCTTGAGCCCGAGTCTCAGGTTGCCGTGAGCTGTGATGCCACTGCATTCTACCAGGAGCAAGAAAGTGAGACTCTGTGTCAAAAAAAAAAAAAAAAAGTGTATCTGTTTTTGCTATATTTTCTTCCAGTTTTTTTCCTAACACATTTTTAAATGACTAAAATCACATTACAATACATTCTACATCCTTCTTTTTATTTATTTATTTATTTATTTATTTATTTATTTATTTATTGAGACAGAGTCTGAAACTATTGCCTTGGGTAGAGTACTGTGTCATCATAGTTCACAGCAACCTCCAACTCTTGGGCTTAAGTTCGTGAACTCAAGCGATCCACCCAGCTTGGCCTCCCAGAGTGTTAGGATTACAGGCATGAGCCACCACGCCTGGCCTACATCCTACTTTTTAATTTAATATTCCACCAATATCTATTAAGAGCTCTTAAGAAGTATAGTTTTTTTGTTTGTTTGTTTGTTTTTGTTTTTATGGCTGTCCAACTCAAAGTGAGTAGGGCTCATCTTTACCACCAGATTCCCAAGTCAGGTTCTGAGAGCCTGGTGTAGTGCCGGGCAGGGAGACCTGGACACCCCAGCCCAGTCTCACTTCCTTATACACTGGGAAGGCACAGCTATCTAAGAAGCAACATTTGGGGTATATCCTGGATATCTCTCAGGACTGTTCGGTGGGGACTGATTATAGTTGGTGGAATCCAGATCACCTTGTGGTTGCAAGGTACTATCCAAACCTTTCCATGGGTTAAAAAGTTCTCCTCACCAAACATTTGTGTCAGTGAGTCCAACACTTTGTTCCTCAGCCTTTATTGTTTTACTTTGGTCTGAATGAAGCACTAAATTCTTCCCATGATTTCTTGAAAGCATGTAAAGAGAACACAGGACTTTATTGCCCCTGCCTACATCTCAGCTACGGCTGTAATGCCAATCCACTAACTCTCCCATTCAGGAAGGCTATCTAGATACAAGGGAGAGACAAGGACATTAGAAACTCTACCTCAGTCATCCTTAGTCCAAATCCTTGCTCATGGTGGTTAGGGGATGGATTGAATGGCTTAGCAGCTAGCCTTTATTAAAAGGATTTATTGTATAACATTCAGATTTGGTCAAAAGGCTGCAGTCACAGATTCAGGATGCCATGTGGGGCCCCAAGGCTGCAGGTTCTCCACTCTGGTAACTTTTAGTGGTGTTATCTTTTCAGTAAACTTGTCTTTTGTTTGTTGGGGATTCATAGAGGATACAAAGAAACAGGTTATACTGATTGTTAGGTAGAGTCCCTCTTATAATTGTGTCCTGCCTCCAAGAGGTGTGTCACACACCGTGATCCCCCCACCCCCTCCTCCTTCCCTTTCTCCGCTCCCCCATTCCTTCACCCCCCCATCATGTACTATGTCGTCAATCGTCCTCATATCAGAATTGAATACGTTGGATTCTTGCTTCTCCATTCTTGTGATACTTTACTAAGAAGAATGTTTTCTACCTCCATCCAAGTTAGTACAAAAGATATATAGCCTCCATCTTTTTATGGCTGAATAGTATTCCATAGCACACACATATCACAGCTTGTTAATCCATTACTGGATTGGTGGGCATTTAGATTGTTTCCATAATTTGGAAATTGTAAATTGAACTGTGAATCTATCTTAAGTGTTGGCACGTTATTATCGATATGTAATCCTCTTCAATCCCAAGGCCTAGTGAGAACTGGTACAAAGATGTGTTACCATAAATCATATTTCTCTGTAGAGATTTTGGGAAAACTTTCAAAATCTATTACCATGACCCTTTTGTTCCTTTTTATCCACCATCAGGGTCAAATGGTGGTCAAATTGGTATAAATTATACTTTCTAAACTGTCAACTGGATTTAAGTTATAGAAGCCCAAGGAATTTTTAGTATTTTTTTAAGTTACCCTTCCACACGAAATACTTGGAAGTCTGAGAATTTTTATGGATGTTTTACAAGCAATCTTAAAAGCAAAGCATTTTCAGAAGATAAGGCCTTGGATGTACAGTACAACACCAACACATGTCATTTTTGATAGCCTTGGAGGCCTACGATGGTTAGTGTGGGTGTCTTAGCAATGGGCGCACAGAAGTGCTCACTGCATTTTGCTCCCATATTACCATGGTCATTGTTACTTCAGCCAGATTGGCTTTGTTCTCTTTTGCACATTGGGCTTTTGAAAGGTTTCATGTCTTTAAAAAAAAAAAAAAAAAAAAAAAAGGGACACAATTGTATCACCTGCTCTCATTTTACAAATCAGAAAAGAAAATCAAATCCAAAGACTCTCAGAAAATTATGACTTAGGTTTTTGGTTTGAGGGGAGTTTCTCTTCTTCCTTAATTGCACCACAGGCAGTCAGATGGGAAGGTCAGCTGATAAGCTCACTGGGCCATCTCTGAACTGGACTCATGTTGTTTGTTTGACATGTTTCAAAAGTCTCACTCTTTTGCCCCAGGCTATAGTGCTATGGTGTCAGCCCAGCTCATGGCAACCTCAAATTCGTGGGTTCAAATGATCTCCTGCCTCAACCTTTCGAATAGCTGGGACTACTGTTGCCCCCCTACACCCAGCTAATTTTTCCATTTTTAGTAGAGGCGGGTCTTGCTCTTGCTCAGGCTGATCTTGAACTCCTGAGCTCAAGCAATCCTCTCTCCTTGGCCTCTGTCTGACATCTTTCATTGCTTGTTTGCTCTTGTTCTTCATTGATGTTGAACAATGTTCAATTCTTCAGAAAATAATTTTCCTAGGCAAACAATAAAATCGAATCGTAGCCTTTTTTTTTTTTTCCTTCTGTTTTTGGATGTCTGGACTATGCAGTGGAATTAAATAGAAGCATTAGTAGAAGATTAAAGAAGACAAATAATCTTTTGTTTGTTATCAATAATTCTCTAAAACATAACCTTTCAAACTCTCTTTATTGGTAAGCATGTACTGTATATTGGAAACTATGTGACAGGGTCTCTAAATAAGAGTGGCTTAACCAAGATAGAATTTTCTCTCAGTTGAAAGTCCAGACTTTGCTTGGCATTTCTGTTGTACTCTACGGGGGCCCAGACTACTTCTCCTTGTTCTGTGGTCTGATAGCACCCTAGGGGTCTATCCCAGTACAGAAGGACAAGTGCAAGTGCAGGTCACACTTCGCATACATGTGTTTCTCATGGAACAGAATGTGGTCTGTAGCCACTTCTTGCTTTATTGGAAGTTAGGAAATTATGGGCAGCAATTTTTTCTAGTTAAAAATGGAAAGTTTTGCTCTAGGAATTGGAGCCAGAATGCAGTGGCACACACCCGTAGTCCTAACATCTCAGGAGGCTGAAGCAGGAAGATCATTTGAGCCCAGGAGTTGAAGTCCAGTCTGGGCAATGTAAAGTGATTCTGTCTCAAAAATAAAAATAAGAGGGAGTAGAAACAGAGATTGAGGGATGATTTGCAGTTCCTGTCACACTTACATGTCTTAAGTTTCCTCTGATTCCTTTGTACTCTTGACTTTTTCAATAAAACTTCCTTTCTCATAAAAGAAAAAGACTGAGGAGAGTGAAAAGCTGAGGTAGGAAAATCTGAATTCTCAGAAGGGGGGAATATTTATGAGCCCTTTTTCTAGTCTGATGTCCCTATTTGCTGGTTTACCTCTGGTTTTAATTTCTGGGTGGCCTTCTCTTCATGACACCTCCTACTCCCACTCAAATTTGATACCATGTGAAGATGCAAAAGTTAGTACATCTTAAACTCTAGTACTTTAGAAGATGGGTTGCTCTGAAGTAAAACTATAAATTATACCCAATAAATATGTTGCTTACTTGCTGCTGACTCATGTATAGAGAAGTCAGAGGGCCAACCGTACGTAACAATCAGCATAACCTGGCCCTGAAAATATTTCAGATGATACGTACAGTTTTTGATTCTATGTAAAACAGAGTATAAATTTATATTGTACTTTTAAAATAGGAGACTAAGCGATAATTTAATAAAACTCCATTTAATAGTAAGAATGGTTATTACAAATCTTTTACAATATGATTTTATCTGTCCTGGAAATACAAGGTGAATGGACTTGTGCTTCACAGTTAAAAACTTGATGCGAACATGAAGTTTTCTAGGAATAATTTTGTTTAAATATAGTTAAAATGATATAATAAATAAGGACTAAATAAGTTAATGCTATTATTAAAGTATATTCTGCATTCTAAAATTCTAATTTTTAGAAACTAATTTTAAATTTTCTTATCGAGTTGAGTGTCATTTAATTATCTTTTAAATGTTTCTGTATCATTATCTGGAAGCTTGACTTTTAAAACTTTAGCTTTTTGGTATTAGCCATTGTCTTCACATCCTATGATTTCACTGGTTTTTCACGTGTATTTGACAAATCTTTTCTTTTATATTAGTTAATTCTTCCATGTTTTTTCCAGTTGTCTTAAGAATTAACTAAATGGTCACTGAGGTAGTTTTAGGGAAAGGTGTCCTGTGGGTGGGGTGGCTGGGCCATTCTGCTTAGTCCTTTTCAGTAATAGGATTCTTAGACTACCTGTACTAATCCAAGACTCTTGATTTATAAGTACCACTCATCTTTTATTTGCAGGCAAAGTTCTACTGGAATTAGGATTGTCCTTGTTTGCCTGTGGGGAAATTGCTTCCTGATATTCCAGACAGATCCACAGCCCTGTGAGAGCCAGACTTGTGGATTGTCTCACTACAGGGGGATTCTGCCACTAATATATTCTCTGTAGAAAATTTTACATTTGAAAAGAGAATTTTGTTTTAATGTTAGCCACGAGAGACCTCTTACTTCTCTCTAATGGTGTCCAGGGAGTGATGCGTCATTTGGATTTTGAGACTACTCTAAGTGAAAAATACTTTTGTGTTGCTGGTTAGGAATACATATCAGAGGGCCAGGGAATAAAAGAACTTTCATGTAGCTATTCTTTTATACCCATATAGAAACTCGGCACTGACTTGCAGATACGACTGTAACAGTTAAAGTGAAATAAAAGCCTGTTTGTTAATTTAGGACAAGTCATTTAAATCTTGTTGCTATCTTGTCTTGGAGAACTGTGCCTTTTTCATGTGGGTGCTGTTTGTGCAGGAAAGCTTTTGTCCACAGCATAGACAAAAGTTAATGCCTGGCATGTACAACATAAACAGTCTCCAACTAACAATCAGGACCTGTTCCAAAAATTCATTTATAAGGCATTTGTTTAAAACTCAGAATGTGTTTGTCCTTAGAAACATTGGTATAAATGATGGGAGTGGGGCAAGCTATCCCATGAAAGCCTATTTAATGCATAATGAGACTAACCTCATACAGGTTCACTTTATATATACCCTGGAAGGAGGGGTCTTATACAATGAAAGGAGGAAAAGGAAGAGACAATCTTTGTCTTCTACATCTAGGGTCTCTTTTCCCTCATTTAAAAAAATCTTTCTTATTCTCTTGTTTTTGAGAAAGAGGGAGGGATTCCTGTCTTTCCGTATCCCATCCTGACCAAACATTTCCTGCTCACACCTACCCTTAAAATCTCTGAGTACAGCTGATCTCAGAACAGAAGGAATCTGATCTTTTGACCTTATACATGCTTTTGTGCCACTCACTGTGGTCCTGTGACCCTCTGATTTTTAAATATGGTATTTCCTAACCATATAATTCTGTAATTAGTGGGTTTCTAGTCTACGTTATGGAGTGAAGACTCAGAAAGGAGATTGTTATTTTGGAGTTGGGCCATCATACAAAAAAGAAGTGGTTCCCCTAATTTGGTGGTTCTCAGCTGGGGTTCATACTGTCTCTCAGGGGACATTAGGCAATGTCTGGAGACATTTTTGATGTCACAACTGGACAGCTAGTGGGTAGAGGCTAGAGAGGCTGCTTAATAGCCTCTACTGCATGGGATAGCCTCTACTGCATGGGACAGCCACCCACAGCACTTAAAACATCCATAGAGCTGAGCAGAGAAACATGCATGTCCCGAAGTATATGTGTTATGTTGCAGGTGTTATGTTAGGGATATCTTGGTCTAGTGGGGTGATGGGGGGATTTAAAAGCTTACTGGGTGTTTTGAGTTGACTGGCAGTTGTAACTTTGCTTCTCTTTCCCCAAACCTCCCAATCAAGATGTGAAATTAGCATACCCTCTACTTGAAATTGACGGAAGTGTATTGAGAGCCTACTGTGCAAAAGCCTTTTTGAAAGCACTGGAGACATAGTAGGGAATAAGCCCAAATGTCATTTTCACTGTCTATAGTCTAGTGGACATGGAGGAAACAAGTAACTACCTAAGTATGTGTCTCTGTTTTCTTTGTAGAGAGGGCATAGAAGAGAGTAAAAGGAGGTACTAGATGTTATGAAGAATAAAGCAATAAAGCAAAGAGTGGAGATGAAGAGGGTTGGGAAGGACAAGGAGGTGAGGAAAGGCCTGTTCAGGAGGTGGCATTTCAGAGGGAAGTGAAAGCAAGCATGTGGTTGTCCTAGGAGAGGAGGCTCGGGCTGAGCTCAAGCAATGGGAAAGGTGGGGCATGGGGGGGGGTAGGAGCCCCTTAGGCTGCTCTTGAGCACTTCTTCCATAGAAATTCTGTAGGCCCATTCTGCAGCAGGGTGCGCTGGGTAGACCATTAGGATTTCCTAAAGTTACCTGACCACACGGCCATCACAGAGTCTCATGTGGGAGTTAGGAAGGGTACTTAATAAAATGCCTATGTAACAGTGTATTCTTTATAACTCTTTCTCTTCTTCTGTATATGGACTTAGAAAATCTGAAAACTCTGGGTAAGTTTTATTGAGGGCTGGAATACATTTTGAGGGGAGAGAAATGAGAAGTCAGTAGGTCTTTAATTGTGTGGGTCTAGGATGTGTTCTCTGCTGGCCTGTGGGGCCCTTTATGCCCCTCATAAAGGGGTCCCTCAGCCCATGGCACTTGTTGCGTGGTGTGACTGTTGAGGGCTCAGGACATGTGGCTCACACGTTGATAGCTTGCATGTCATGTGTCCATTGCGTGCTGCTGGCTCAGGGTTTCACCCCAGAGAACAGCAGTTGGAGGCTGTGAATGGCTTCTGGGGGGCAGGATGCTCTATGTCCTCCCCACGTTCCTAACACTGAAGGATGTGAACCTTATTCTCAAGAGTAACAATTTCATCTTTGTTGGAGAAAATGTATTTCCTCATAGTTGTCTCCAATTCAGAGACAAGAAAGAGATTTTGAAAGCATGGTCTTGATTTCCAATTTTTTGAAATCCATTTAGGACACAGTGCTTTACACCTCGCCGCTAAGAACAGCCACCTTGAGTGCATCAAGAAGCTCCTACAGGTAAAGTGGTGACAATGTAGTGCTATGAATGGGTCATTTGTACAATGTAAAGATAACTTGTATCTGTGAAAGAACAAATACACCTCCCCATATATACAGCTTTAAATACTCTTTGAGTACCTGTTGCCTAAAAAAAAAAAAAGTCATTATTGAAATGACAGCCAAGGAGAAGATCGTTTCCATAGCAGCTCCACGTGTAGAGAGAGGATCCGGCCAAAATGTGCAAGCATCTTTCTGGAATCCAGCCTTATTCCTTCCATTCATTTGGCTTTTCTGAAGGACTTAGACCCTCCAAATAATCAATTTTTAAAAACCTTTTTCGAAGCTGTTGGAGATTTTTATAACAAAGGATCTCCAATACCTTACTATTCTCTCTTTAAATCATTAGTAGAAGGCAGTTCTTCTTGAGAAGCAAAATTTCACCCATTATTTCCTTACATGTAACGTGAACTCTTAGTTCTCAGTTTTTAAGTTCTTGGTTTTGTTCTTCTTTCTAATTTTAAGCCAACTCCCTGGTTTGATAACCTTGCCAGGAAGTTTATAATGATCCCTTGCAATGACAACTTCCATAAATCTTTAAAGATGAATATTTAATGAACCCCCAATAGCAGTCCATACAGCAACATCCAGCTGTTGCCAGTCAAAATGCAAGCTGGCTGTTTTCAGAAACAGCATAGGGCAATAAAATATGTGTTTGGAGTACTATCTGTTCTCTTGAGCTGTTGTCTCAGCCTTCGCAAGCACTGTTTGGAAAGCAGCATCTTGCTTTAATTTGGCTTTGAAATTTTGATACAGAAATGTGGTCACATTTCTCAGCTTGTCCAGCTCTGTTGATCACATAGCTTCTTGTTTTGATGTAAGCTACTGCCAGTTCCAGGAATGTGAAACCTCAACAGGTCTTTGAAGCAGAATTCAAGAAAGATAGATCAATGTCTGTGACGTTGCTTTAGGAGGCTTCCCCTGAAGACAGTCAAAATGGTACTTTTCTGACCTGCCTCTTCTGGGACCAGGCATTCTGGATAACTGAAAATCATTCACTTGCCCAAGTGCCCAGCCTCCATGCCTTTGGCTCTCCCTCAAGGATTTTTAAAAATTTATTTGTATTTTAAATCTCCATTCCCATCCTGGCTTGGCTATCCAGGTTTTGCATCTGGCTCTGATTTTAAGGAAGAATTAACCTGACAGGCTGGAAATCCCTGTGGGTAAGGACCAGATATTCTAGCCTGTAATGTAACTTTATATCTGGTTATGCAAATGCATTGGTTTTTCTCTGAAATCTTTGAAGCCTTTAAACAGTTCCTTGTGCTGTTCTAAAATTAGGCCAAAGTATAGTAAGTGGTAACTTGATCTCTGTTTCGCCCACTAAGCGGCAGATATTTCACTCCAAGGTAGCCTGTTTTCCTGTTTTTGCCTCCTAACTTCCAAAACATCCAAGTTGCTCTTTTTTCAGGATAGGTGTTCAGCTTCAGCCTTTGATGTCTTCCTGCTGGGTGGCTTTCCTGAGGTCCTTCACCCCCGTCTCGGCAGTCTGGCTGTGATGTGACCCCTTCTACCTCCCTCACCCATATTCCTCCACCCTGTGTTTACTGACGTCTCTAGGTTCTCCAGGCCTTCGCTGTTATTCTCTGTCTGCTGGAGATTTTTCCCCCTTCCAGTGGCTACAAATTTAAAGGTCTTCCTCCTTGAGGCAATGAACAGAAATAGAGTCTTGTGAGATTCTTCAAATTCAAACAAACTCTTTCCTTCCCCTGATTGCTGGCCACCCATTTCTTACACCAAGTGCGCCCTGGGCACTGTGCACGAAGTCATTCATTGAATATATTCTAATGGCCAGAGCAGCCCCTGTCCTGGTGGAGTTCATAGTCTGGTAAAGAAGTACCCAGATACATATTACAGATTGCACAGCTCTAAGAAGGAAATGAACAGGCTACTGTGAGCAGAGTGAGAGCTGGAGGTTTAGGGAAGGCTTCATGATACAGATGATATTTAAGCTGAAAGCCCCAGAGATGCAAAGAGCCAAGGGAAAGCATTCCAAGAAAATAGAACAGCAAGTGCAAAGGACTTGGGGCAAGAAAGGTACTGCAGAGAAGAAGGAAAGTCTGGCCTGGGGCAAGGCAGGCCAGGAGGAAAAATGGCATAGTGTGTGGGCCTTTGTGTGTCTCAACAGGCAGAATGCAATTAATCCTCAGTACAACATGGAACTCCGGAGGGCTTTTAGGTAGACAGTGATGTTAAAAGTCTTAAGAGGTCTTTCTAGTTTTTACAGAGAATTGATTAAAAAGGAAAAAAAAGCAGATCTGAGGAGACCAAGAAGCCAACTTAGCTGTCGAGGTGAGAAGATGTTATACCAGGGAGTTAGTAACAAGAAAGGAAGAGGGTAAGCTCAGAGTTGTACTTTGGAGAAAGAATTGACAGGATGTAGTAGATTAGATGTGGAGTAGAAGAGACATTATCAAAGATGTTGATTCCCTATTTCTGGCTCAGGGAGTAGATTGAGAGATTGGTAAATAATCCAGGGGAGCAGGTTAGCTGTGGGGCAGGGGGAGCCAGCACTTTTTGCTGCGCTACCTTTGAGGTGCTTATAAGACATTAGAGCAAAGATGTGAGGCAAGCAGTGGGAGAACAAGCTCAAGACCCCAAGAGGACATTTGTTGTGTATGGATAACAACGCAGGTGAGTTTGCATCAGCTTTGCCATTTACTGGGACTTGGGCAGATTATTAACTTCTTTGTGGGTCAGTTTCCTTTTCTGAAATTAGGGGTTAATAATAGTCTAACTAGAGTTGTTAGGCAATTCTTAGAACACAAGATAGCTAGCTGAAACTTATATAATACAATCATTGTTGTTGAGATTTACATGTGGGAAGCAACTGACTTTTAGATGGTATTTCAAGCTGTGTAGACGGGTTTGCTGAAGCAGAGAGCTCAGTGAAGGGGCACCAAGGAACCGTGAGGTTTTCTGTTTGGCTGGAGTAGGGAGTATGTCCACGGTAGCAGGAGGAAAATGGGATGGGCCAGGCAGCGCTCTAGGAGTGGAGGGAGGATTGCCTGAGTAGAGGAGTGGGTGGCAGCTGAGAGGTTGGTCATTGGAAACATGAAGCGGACCTTGACTAGGGCGAGTTTGTGGAGTCTTGAGAGCAGACACCAAACTGCAGTAGGTCCAGACTGAATGGAGGCAAGGAAACATGGGCTATGTGTAGGTAATTCCTAAAGGAAGGCTGGGTTGGGGAAGGAGCACAGAGATGAGGGAAAGGGAGGCTCAAGGGGAAACATCCTAGAGTTTGCCATGAAAGATGCTATAAGGGGCTGGAGGTAACAGGCAGAATGGCAAAGGGGGCCAGTGTGCCTGACCCAGAAGAGAGGAGGCTCCCTCTCCGTGTGAGACTGCAGGCTTGGAGCGCAGCATTGGGGCTTATATATGTCTATAGCCTTCCTCATAAGTCACATAGTACCTTGCAGGAAAAGGACAAACCAAATAGAATTTGTGCAGGATATTTTATTACGTGTATTTATCTTTGTCTTCTAGTCTAAATGTCCAGCCGAAAGTATTGACAGCTCTGGGAAAACAGCTTTACACTATGCAGGTAACTCTCATTCTCGTCTTCTGCTGTAGGTAACTGGGTTTTCGTTTATTCGGGTCATTAACCTTACCGCACTAGGGTCCTCCTGCTGTTCTTGGACATCCCCATTTTACTCAGTTTGTAAAACATGTAGAGTTTTACCAAGGAGCACACCTAGAATTCTTCAGTTGCTTGCCACCCATCCAGTAAATAGTGAATATTATCATGGTTAACATATTTTATCTGATTTAAGGTTTCTTTTTAAACTAAGAGATATTCATATGCCCACGTGGATTTCAGGGAAGGTGTAACACAGATGTTTTGATTTGGGAATCTGATGACCATTAGTTGATTTTATTTATCAATATCTTATCATCATTGCAGTGCTTTAAACAACAAATGTTGATGCTGAACCTCTTGATGATTAGATTTATGGATTTGTTGCTGGTTGTGGAAAAGCTAAATCTTATGAAAAGCTGACCCAAATGTTTGCCTACAGGCAACTGGCAGTCACTGGCTTTAGGTCTACATAACTCCGAATCAAGCAGCAATTATTTATTTATTTATCTATACATTTGTTTTTAGAGACAGAGTCTCACTTTACTGCTCTTGGTAGACTGCTGTGGTGTCACAGCTCACAGCAACCTCCAACTCCTGGGCTTAGGCTATTCTCTTGCCTCAACCTCCAAATAGCTGGACTATAGGCACCCGCTACAATGCCCGGGTATTTTTTTTTTTTTTTTTTAATGCAGTTTGGCTGGGGCTGGGTTTGAACCCGCCACCCTTGGTATATGGGGCCAGTGTGCTACCCACTGAGCCACTCAAGCAGTAATTTAAAACATGTCATGCTTGACCTTCTATCACCATTTCTCTTCTGTGCAACTAGAGTAAATAGGTGCAGACTGGGTGGAACATGAACTTTTCCTTCCTAGAAGGTTGTGATGGTCCTGGTGGTGAGAGTAGCTTTGTGATTGGTGATGGTGTTTGTGTTTTCTTTCCCTCAGCGGCGCAGGGCTGCCTTCAAGCCGTGCAAGTTCTCTGTGAGCACAAGAGCCCCATCAACCTCAAGGATTTGGTAAGCACCAGGTGGTGTAGAGGTGGAGATGGACCCTGGTTTCTATTTGGCAAAAGTTCTGTTGCTTTCAACCTAATTCCCTTTCTACAAAATTGGTTTATATGTCATCCGTCAATGGGATAATATAATAAAGCATTAATGTATGTATATGTAATATAATACATATATAATAACTCTGCAGTTATATGTGGTTACAGGGTTAAATTTTAGGCTACAGCATGAGAATTGATATGCTTATACTTATACCTGATGGAGATATTGTGATTTCTACCAGGTATAATCTATGAACAAAGTCACACTCCCTGAATTTTAGTACTTTAGAACCAGAAAGGATTATAACTTCACAGAGATAATGCCTAGAAATCTGTTTGAAATGCTATTATAAGGCATAATCCTTCAGCAGCAATTATATTTTTAAAAATCCCCATTTTTAAATAGTTGTATAAATTGTTACTTAACCTTCTTTCTTTGTCTGTTTGAATGGTTTCTGCCTTAAGGCTAATCATTAACCAACTTGTGGGGTATGTTCCAGGAAAAAAAAAGGTAAAATAACAGCCTAAATTTGTATTAGGCCTAAGATTACAGAAAATACCTATATATTTTAGTATTTTTCTCATTTATTTTATATTGTAATGTTTAAATTCTTTGTCCCCCTGATATAGAGAGCTTGTATATGAATTGGAGGTCTAATTTTCTTTTTTCTCAACAAGATTGCCAATTTTCATGACCTATTAAACAATTCATTTCGACTACCTCCTTATCTAGACCTGGTTAGTAATATGTAGTAGACAGACTTTTAATTTATTTTGCATTTTGATACCTACTAAGATTATTAAAGGTTACACTTTCTGGAAGAGAAAAGTAGAATGACAGGATATTGGGAGCATCCTCACTGGGAGGATGCTGCTTCGAGGGGAGGGGATATTTTTTTGCCATGTGGAAACAAGTTCTTCATTCCCCCAGAACTGTCCCTTGCTACACCTGGTATACTTGCCTTGAGCCTTTACACACTTTATGTTCCACCCTTTCTCACATCATCACCCAGACCAAGTGATAGCTGGGAGAATATAAGAAGCCCAAGAGGCTTGAAGCTCCTAGGGGAAAAACTACCAGTAGCAAATTCCATGAGAAGAATTGTGCCAGCATGCAGTGACAGACCCACACGCGCACAGGATATCACCAGGGATCAAATATTAGACCAACAGTACAAGTCAGGGGGGCAAAGTGTGTAAAGAACAAGGGCTAGTGTCCGCAGTTCTGACATTTGGTGTCTGAGTTAAAGTCTAAATCTGAGTTTGTCTCCTAGGATGGGAATATACCACTGCTGCTTGCAGTGCACAATGGCCACAGTGAGATCTGTCGCTTTCTCCTGGATCATGGAGCGGATGTTAATTCCAGGGACAAAAGTGGAAGGTACCACAGGATTAAGCAAAAATCATATGACCTCAGCGATATCCATTGCTGTCTTTGAAAATATCATACCTGTATTTTGGATGATTTATTATAAAGGAGTTTTAACTTCTTTCTTTTTCAAATTTCTAACTCTTTTGATAATCAAGAATCTGTGTTGACTTAAAAGCAGTTTTTCCCAGACCTTTCTGGGCATCACTGCTGACTAAGTCTGTGATGAGACCATTTAAATAATGAAGTAAACAGGCATTTTCTGTGACTTTTAACACAAAATAAAATACAAGTAAATATAAAATTGCTTTTTAAAAACAGTATAGGTGCTTTAAAATGCTTGATGTAAAATGAGAACAAGATTTCTGCCAATAATATTAAATTCCATCCTATTATGCCAGATAGTATAGACAATTATATCTATGTTGTTTGACTAGATATGGTTTAAGGTTTTAATCTGAAGTTAAAAAAAAAACAAAACCTAATTTTATCTTGAGAGCATTCCACTTCAAATTCCCCAGAAGATTAAAAGAGTAGTAAAGCTTTAACTATAGTTAATCTTCTTTTCCTTGTTTTCAAGACAAATGATTTCCCAGGAAAGACTTTTCACATTTTGTTAATACTAATTTTTTTTTTTTTTTTTTTTTTTCTTTTTCGTTTTGTTTTGTTTTTTAGAACTGCTCTCATGCTGGCTTGTGAGATTGGCAGCTCTGACATTGTGGAAGCCTTACTTAAAAAGGGTGCAGACCTAAACCTTGTAGATTCTCTTGGACACAATGCCTTATATTATTCCAAACTCTCAGAAAATGCAGGAATTCAAAGCCTTCTATTATCAAAAATCTCTCAGGATGCTGGTATGTGAAAGAAAATAGCCAATGTTGTTTTAAATTTATCCAGTTCATTTTCCCCAAAGGATGAAGGAATGTGTGCAATATGATACATTTTATTCTTTTAAACATATTATTAAAGAAAAATGAAGTGTTAAGTTGTGTGTTTGTTTATCCCCCACCGACCCCCAAAGTGTATGTGAGTTATTATGGTTCTTACTGTTCTTTTTTTCCACTTTTTCCGCTATAGATTTAAAGACTCCAACAAAACCAAAGCAGGTATTTATCTTTGGGGAAGAGATTTGGGGCTTTTGGGTTTTTATTTTTTTCTGTCTTTGCTTGTGGGAATTTGAAAATATTCAGATTAAACCATTCTAGAAAAGTGATAAAGACTGTACTGAAAATACTTAAGCACTGAAATGTCTTTGGAATAAATGATTCATTGTTATAAAGTGGTAAATGTTTTCTTAACAATTTATTTTAAAAGCATGTAACTTTAAACTTGCTACTTATTTATTCATCTTTTTCTGAAATGTACTAATACTTCCTATTGGGTAAAAATGTTAGGTGTGGTTTAAATTCTCAGGCTGAATAACAATAATTTACATACTTGTCATATCACATGGACTATAGTCCTACAGCCATGAAAATGTTAAGATACACATATTTAATTAAAATAAGAGAACTTACCTTTTTTCTTTTAATTAGAGATTTTCTAAAATGTCATCCAATGTTATGCTAAGTAGAAATTGAGAAGTTTGACCTGTTATTTTGTAGTTTTTCCTAGCAACATGTTGTAACTGTTTTTGAGAAGGAGATGTATGTTTGGTTGTTATATTTATGTATATATCAAGATTCTCGAAGAAAACATAAATAACAAATATTCAATATTTAATTTATTATGTTCTAACTATATTACTTATTTATCGATAACCTTGAGAGATGAGGTTCCCCTTTCCCTCATATTTACATTCTTTAAAAGAAGGAATGGAAGTAATACAGAGAGGTATGGGAAATCCCACTGCTTTTCATTAAGCCAGAAAGCTGACTATTAATGTATTCTGAGTTCATCAAATTGTGGTAGATAACTCCTAAGCCTCTGCTTTACTAGTTCTCCACACCAACTTAGTCTGGTTTGTCTTACATGTTTGTATTTTCTTGCTATTGAAGCATGGGCTACTAGAAGAAAACTTGGAGCATGCATATTATTTATTTTTATAATGATAGCACATTTAAATCTTGATGGAGTAAGAAATGCATGAACTTTTGAGGTTTTTCTCATTTGTTTGATGAAGCTACTTGCTCAGACTTTACTAACCTGACTAACACACCTTCATTCTTTGGACTGTGATAACTTTCAGCATGATCAAGTCTCTAAAATAAGCTCAGAAAGAAGTGGAACTCCAAAAAAACGCAAAGCTCCACCACCTCCTATCAGTCCTACCCAGGTAAAAACAAAAGCAGATCACCAATCAACAAATATACAACAATAAAGCCATAATTTTGTCATTTTGTGCTTAGGCCAAAAGAAGGAATGTTTTAGAACTGGCCCTTAAGTGTACATTTAAATTTTTTGTATGCATTTTAAAATTATAAATTGTGGTAAGTATTTTGATTATTAGTATGGAAATAATATTGATTATTTTAAAATTGTAGAGTTTATCGGTATCTTTTTTTTAAAAGCCTCAAGGAAAATTGTCAAAATCTTATGACAAAAATCATTCCCTTAAGATAATAAACTCAGTCCATTTTTAGTTCCTCATATTAACAGTTCTAGTAAAGGGTGGGAGAATGAGTAGCTAGTGAGGCAGTTAGTTGAAAATGAATTTTAGTTGTTTTTTTTAAAACACTGCTACTATATGTTTGCCTTTCTAATTATAAGGTTGGCTAATATGTAGGTCACTATGAAAGTTTTGAGACAGACTAATGGTACAGTCCATTAATTTACTTCCAAGAAACAATAGTTGACAGCGGCCTTTCTGATTCACCCCGGCAGTTTCAACTTGCTTGGCTTATTAAGTGTTGCTGGGATGGTTTCATTTATTTATATCTGTGTGAATTTTACATTTCTTGATTCTTGTTTAACTCAAAACTTTCATAATGACCCTTAAAAGTACATTTCATTTCTGAGCTTATAGTGATTACAGCATAGAACAGGAAGTACAGAAAGCTATGTAAATGGCAAATAAAAATAGGCTGGAGTTTGCTATTAAAAAATTCACAGGCCACAAAGAGAATAATCCATATTTAAAAGAGAAATATCTCATCAATAAGTAATTTTAAGTATATATTTTATTATATTTATTACTATTCTTAACCTGGAATACAAGTTTTATAGATTGATTCTAATTAGTTTAGGAGTAATATTACTTAGTTATACTCTGCAAACTTTCAAAAAATGTTTGAGGTAACTAAATTGCACTGAAAGTATGTTACCCTGAATTAATTGAAGCTAAGGATCCTACTGTTAGATTTAATTGGACTGGTTAAACAGGTTGATTCTTTGGCACTGGAGAAGAAAAGATTTTGAATATGTATTCTTTATCAGTGGTTTTTATTTTGTTATAATTATTATTTTTTTTTAGTTGAGTGATGTGTCTTCCTCAAGGTCAATAACTTCAACACCACTTTCAGGAAAGGAATCAGTATTTTTTGTTGAACCACCCTTCAAGGTATTTCCTTTCTGTGTTCAATTTTGTTACTATATTTAAAAATACTGTATGTGATAGACTTGCTTTAAGTTATACAACACTATGAAAAATAAAATATACTTGTGAATCATTTGTTCACAACCTTTTCACTGTGAAGGACCCCCTTGATTATCTCCCCTGGCGTGGACCCCACAAAATAAGAAGAATAGGGTGAGTCAGTTGTATTTACTAATGAATAATTAATTTTCCTTATTTAAGAAAAAGAAACAAAGTTCACTTATGTGGAATCTGAAAAAGTTGAACTCATAAAAGCAGAGAGTAGAATGGTGAAAAGAGGAATAGAGGGTTGGAGAGATATTCAAAAGATATACCATTTCAGATAGAAGGAATAAATTCAAGAGATCTATTGTGTGACATGGTTTCACTATTGTTTGGGATGATGTACTGAGAATAGATTTTGTGTTCTCATCATAAAAAATAACAAATATGTGAGGTAACACATGCTTATTAGCTGTATTTAGCCATTCCATGTTATATACATATTTTAAAACATCATTATGTACATAATGAATATATGTAATTTTTGTTTGTCAATTAAGAAATAAATTAATTTTTTAAAAAAGAGTAGGTGTGAAAGTTACTAGATTCTGGCTGGCTGTCACTCTTCTCATTTTTTCCTGAAAACAGATTATTTAGGAAATAGCAAAAATTATATTTTAAAAAATTCTCTGTAATTCCCTGGATTGGATCCTGGGACAGAAAAAGGACATGAATGAAAAAACTGGTACAATCTGAGTAAAGTCTATAATTAAGTTGATGGTAATTTACCCATGTTAAGATCTTCATTTTGACAAACATATCATGGCTACATAATTCATTAACAGTAGGAGAAAATGAGTGAAGGGTTCTTATACTTTCTTTGTAAAAAAAAAAAAAAAAAAAAAATGTATAGGAACTTATCTAATAACCAGCCTTTCTCTCTGTCTTTTTTTTTTTTTTTTCTTTTTTTTTTTTTTGGCTGGGTAGTGTTGTGTTACCTAGGCTGGATGGAGTACAGTGGCGTGAAGCTCACTGCAACCTCCAACTCCTGGGCTCAAGTGATCCTCCTGCCTCAGCCTCCCTAGTAGATGGGAATTCAAGGGTATGCATAACACCTGGCTAATTTTTATACTTTACGAGATGGGGGTCTCACTCTTACTCAAGCTGCTTTCAAACTTCTGGCCTCAAGTGATCTCCCCATCTCAGCTTCCCGAAGTGCTAGGATTATAGGTGTGAGCCAACGTGTCTGGCTGATTATCAGTCCTCATGCCAAAGAGATAGAAACTTTTGTTATTCTCCAATTTCTTACCGAAAAATAATTGTATATTTTTAATTAAACATTTTCCTGACTATGGAAATAGTATATATGTCTATTTTAGGAAATCCATTAGGTCTTATTCCACCTGATTCTATACATATGTGATTAGAAAAGTATTTTTAAGGAAATAGGGTATATTTCCATTCAATATTTGCTTACCTAACAATTACTGGGAAATTATACTTGGAAGAAGATAAAGTTTGTAATTGTTAAGATGAAATTTCAATTGTATAATTGCATATTTTGCTTTCCCTCATCCAACAATTACTAAAAGTGTTTTCTTTTAACTTGTATGCACAGTCATCTGAAAAAGATTCTATCAATCTGTCACTTTTCTCACTTTATACTTTATTAATAAATTAAGATGCATTCCCATTTAAAGGAAAGCAAAGAAGTTATGCTTTTATAATTAATACCCTAATATCTTTTAATATAACTGTGGCTTAAAAAGAATCAATACGTTTCAATGAATAACATCACAAGTCATGATTTGCAAAATATAAAAGACTGTTATTTCTGAGCAAAGAAATAGGGTAAAAAGTGATACTTGTTTAGAATGGCCAAAGTTAAAAAGACTAAAATACCAAGAGTTAGTGAGGATATGGAAGAACTAGAACTTTGATACTCTGTTGATAAGTATGTAAAATGGTACCACTACCTTGGAAAACTGTTTCTTTAAAAACTAAATATACCCCTAATATATGATCCAGCTGTCCACTCATAGGTGTTTACCCAAAAGAAATGAAAATACATGTCTACACAAAATCTTATGCATAGATATTTGTAATCATTTTATCTACAGCATCCCAAAATTGGGAACAATCCAAATGTCTATCAACAAGTAAATGGATTAAAAAAAAATAATACATAATGAGATATATTCCTATAATGGACTGTTACTCAGCACTAAAAAGGAATGAACTGCAGTATAAGCTGTGTTATAGGTGAATCTGAACAATTCTCCTGCTGAGTGAAAGAAGACAGTTGCAAAAATTTATACTGTAAGACATTTCCTTTTATAGAAATTCTACAAAATTCAATAAAGAGAGTCATGGTTGCCTGGGAATAGAGTGGACAAGATTGGCTATGATGAAGCACAAGAAAAATTGTAGGAGTAATGGACATCTGTGTCTTGTTCATAGTGGTGGTTCCAATGGGTATACATCTGTCAAAACCTCCTCTAGGCCAGACATGGTGGCTCATACCTGTAATCCCTCTTGGGAGGCCAATGCAGGAAGGTCACATGAGACCAGGAGTTGGAGATCAGCCTGGTCACCGTAATAAGACCCCATCTCTACAGAAAAAGACAAACGAGCTGAGTGAAGTGGTGCACACCTGCAGGCTCAGCTATTTGGGGGTCGGAAGCAGGAGGATTTCTTGAGCCCAAGAGTTTGATGTTGTAGTGAGCTATGATCCTCCCACTGCACTCCAGCCTGGGCAATGGATTGAGACCCTTCCTCTAAAAAAGAAAAACCTCCCCAAATTGTAAACTTCAACTATTTCAAGTCTAATTTAACCGTTTATTATACCTTATATAGTTGAAAACCAAAAATAAGTACATTTTTTATAAAAGAGAAAGAACTAGTTTGTATAAAGATAAGCACTTGCCAAAAACAAGCTGCTCTATATTTAGCATTTGGGCTTTTGCAAAGGTTCCTTTGATGAGAAACTCTACCTTTTATCATTATCTGTGGCTCATCTTAATGAAACATAGTGATTTTTGGCAAGTCACTGTAATGTTTTGGAATGAGAATGTGGCTTTGAAGTTCCAAGAATTTTTGCAATATATTAACAGGCAGAGCAAAGGATTAAAGGAAATCTTCCAGGAATCATTTGCAATCTAAGACTATATAAAATTACCATTATCTTTCCTGACAGGTCTTATTTGTTATGATTTCTCTTAGAAAGATTAATAATAACATTAGTATTGGATAACTTATAAAATGATAAAGCTAAAAAAAGTGCTTTAAAATATTTTAATCAACATAGAACACAGGGGGCTAAAACTTGTATTTTACTTCATTATGAAAATAGTATTTGCCATTTCAGGTTTTATGATATAGCCCAATAAATCAGCTATTACATAGTCTTAAGTATATTTATATGTATACTCACTAAGTGAATTTTCTGAAAAATATTTTGAGAATATACCCTGTGCAGCTTATAATGTGTTAGCAATCATACATTTGTAGATAACTGTCGCTTTTATTCACTTACATCTAAAATATCTTATTTCCTTGAGATCTTCTAGCTGTTTATTAAGAGTAGGTTAACATGGATTCTCCTGTGTATAACCTGAAGGAAGAAAATCAGATGGTACACTTAGGAATATTCTTTTGAGTTATTTTTGTGTTTCAACAGGCCGAGATCAGTTCTATACGAGAAAACAAAGACAGACTAAGTGACAGTACTACAGGTAAGATGAGGAGGCCAACTTCACCTCATGTTCATTTCAACAGAGCAAAGGTCAGGCCAGGGTCCTTGGTACAGCATGGTTGAGAAGCCAGCATGCTAGTGCATGGTTGCCAGTAATGCACTCGCTGACATGCTCTGTACTTTGGGGGCCTTAACTTGGATTTTAAAGAGTCTCTCAGTTTGGATGTGAAAAAATACACTTCTATTTTCATTTGTCCTTAACTGAATGTTAGCATTTCCTTCGAATATGAATATAGGCAGCAACCCCCCCCCCCCACGGTAGTAGACTAATGACTTTGTCACCAAGAGAATTCCTGTCACCTTACTGCCATTGCAAATACCTCAAAATATTGTTCACAATATATTTACTGAAAATTGTTATTAGACCTGCTGTTAGATCTTATTTGGTGTGTTACAAAATAAGCTCTTAAATTACCATAGCCTATATATTTATACATTTAAAAACATTATCTTGAGACGGGGTCCAGAGGCATCAGGCTGTCAGCTAATTATTTCTTGAAGCTGAGCAGCAAGTTAGTTCACAGAGCGGGACCAGCTATGCACCTCCACAGCTGTCTCAGCCGAACTTTTCTACTTTGGATTATAAGCGGACATCAGCAGAGACAGTGTTAATGAAATCATATGAATCATGTTGTCTTCACCAAGATAGGGTCTGGTTATTTTGTTTTGTTTTTTCCCCCTCCTAAGCCAAGGCAAGAGTTTAATTCACTGTGTCTTTTAACAGTATCTCCTAAGAGTTTACTCTTTAAGACCATAATACAGCATCTTCAGAATCAATTTTACATGTAGAATAGATATTTCAAAGACCCCTTTTTGCTCCAGGATTCAGTTTCTTTTCTTTCTTTCTTTTTTGAGACAGAGTCTCATTATGTCACCCCTGGTAGAGTGCGATGGCATCACACCTCACAGCAACCTCCAACTCTTGGGCTTAAGTGATTCTCTTGCCTCAGCCTCACAAGTAGCTGGGACTACAGGCACCCACCACAGTGCCCGGCTATTTTTTGTTGTAGTCATCGTTGTTGTTTAGCTGGCCTGGGCTGGGTTCGAACCCACCACCCTGGGTGTATGTGGCTGGTGCCGTAACCTCTGTGCTATGGGCGCTGAGCCAGGATTCAGTTTCTTAATCTATTGTACATTTCATATGTGTTTGGAGCCTTTAATTTGCAGAATTTAGAAATATTAAACTTTCTTATTCCTGGAAGAGATGAATGTTAATATAAATGAACAAGAGTTACATCAGATACTTTTAAAATCTTCCCTTGTATTTTAGAAGCAATTTCTATTACTTAGCATTGCAGGCATGCTCCCATTCCCTTGTTCATTTCACCGACCACACTTCATATTGAGGGGAATCAGAAAGCTGTGGCTTACGCATCAGACATCAGAACAGTGCCTTATAATCAGAAGCAAGCATTTCTACAAAGAAATGTCTTTTTGCCTTCTTTCAAATTAAGATGAAAGTTTGGCTGTGAGAAAATAAAGAGCATAATAATAAGTTTAGATCAGTGCTATTTAGAGTATGACCTGTAAACTATTGCCGGTCTGCTTTAGTAAAGAAGTTTGCACCAGAAATTGATCAGCTTTCACTAAGCACCCCCCCTGTTTTGCCCAGCAGATTTTTTTTTATCAGAAGACTTTATGGATGGAGAAAGCAGTACATTATGTTACATTATGGAGGAAGTTCCTTGTCTTAGTGAATGCTTTGAATAGCACCATTTTAGATGCAATTTCAGCCTGATAATCAGAATGACAAAAAGTTGAGGCTTACCAGCTGTGATTCCTGTGGGAGTCAGAGAAGAGAATATCATTTCATGCTAGGGTGATCAGTGAATACCTTAATAAGGAGGCAAAGTTTGACAGGGGTCTTGAAGGATGCCTAAGAGCTTTCTAGGCAGAGATGCTACAAGAACAGTCTTGTGGCTGAAAGAATCAGCTACCTATTGGGAATGTAGACCATTGTTATGGTCACATTGGGGTGTGCCCATAACAATGAATCAGAGTCACAAACTTGGAAAAAGTAGACTGGGGACAGATCACAGAGGCCTGAAACCAGACAAGGAGTTTTAGAGATTATTTTTGGAGGAAGAACAATTGAAGCGTTTGAAACAAAGGAATGACCCAATCAAGGTATAATTTGAGGAAGATTAGTCTAACATTGTCATGCAGGCTATATTTTTACTTGAAGGAAGAGAGAGGCAGAGATTTGTCAGAGACCTGTTTTCAGAGTTTCCAAATAAGGTGGAAAATCTGAACTAGAGTAATGGTGGTGTGGGCATCAGAAATAAACACGATCCACAGTATTAGGACTTCTGAGACAGGAAGGAGCCAGAAGCAACCATGATAGGATACTTCACTGAATGGAAAATGTGTGACCAAGAGCATCAGTTTTTAGAATCAACATGTATATCCATGTAAATTGCGGTTTGTCTGTCTAGCTGGTGGGGATTTCATACTCAGGACCAGGAAGAAGAACTGGATCAGGCCAGAATGTGGATTTTTAGAGATCATAGAAATAATAGCAGCTTAATTTTTTGTATTTCAAATTGCCTTTATCTTTTCAAGGTGCTGATAGCTTATTGGATATAAGTTCTGAAGCTGACCAACAAGATCTTCTTGTCCTATTGCAAGCAAAAGTTGCTTCCCTTACCTTACACAATAAGGAATTACAAGATAAATTACAGGTAGGTAAATAGGTCACTACCATGACGATTCTATAGAGTCACTCTATTGTTTTTTTTTAGGAGTATCAGACGTATTATATTTTAAATATCTGTATTAGTTTTTTCTTTTTAAATGCAGCTATCTTTAAGCATATTATAATTTCAAATCATTTGTTTCTTGAAAGTGTTATTGATGCTATTTCTGTAAATTGCTAAATTGGTACATCATATATAATTAACATGTTATATATGTGATATGACAATTAGATATTCTTATAAAAATGCATATGCATAAATATGTAAGCTCTTTATGTAAATAAAATGTATATATAAATATATTACATACATAGATGATATCTAATAAGATAATTTTATGTATATATAAGATTTTGTATTTTAATTTTTATATACATTAAAAAAATTTTTTTAAATTACATATGTATATGTATCAGTTATCAATTTAGCAAAGCTGATCATTTACCAGATTTAAGAACTCGGTAAGAAGTAGCTATACTGGCTTGGTACTTGTAGCACAGTGGTTACGGTGCCAGCCATATACACCCAGGGTGGTGGGTTCAAATCTGGTCTAGGCCAGCTAAACAACAATCACAACTGCAACAAAAAATAGCTGGGCATTGTGGCGGGTCCCAGCTACTTGGGAGGCTGAGCCAAGAGAATCGCTTAAGCCCAAGAGTTTGAGGTTGCTGTGAGCAGTGACACCATGGCACTCTACCAAGGACGACATAGTGAGACTCTGTCAAAAAAAAAAGAAGAATTAGCTATAGTATACTCATTGCCCCTCTTGGCAAGCAGGATGGCATAAGAAACAAAGGAAAAATTTAAATCAGAGGTTTTGCAGACAAAACAATTCCAGTGTTTTGAGAGTGACACAAATCATATGTCTTAACAGAGTACATAGAACCCTGTGTGTGTATATATTTGTTTGTTTTTTTGTCAGGAGAGTACATAGCCAAAATGATCACCTGCTCTCCCATACTTGACTTTTGGATTTGTCCCTGTTAATCTGGTTGCCTGTTGACTTGCCTGATCTTTTGGTGCCATTTAATTCTTGCTTTTTATCTTAGGCTAAATCACCTAAGGAGGCAGAAGCAGACCTAAGCTTTGACTCTTACCATTCCACCCAAACTGACTTGGCCCCATCCCTGGGCAAACCTGGTGAGACCTCTCCCCCAGATGCCAAATCATCTCCGTCTGTCTTAACGCATTCCTTAGGTAAATGCACTAATGACAGTGATGTCAGAATTCAGCAACTACAAGAGATTTTGGAAGACTTGCAGAAGAGACTAGAGAGCTCTGAAACAGAAAGAAAACAGTTACAGGCCGAACTCCAGTCCCGAAGGACAGAACTGGTGTGCTTAAACAACACGGAGATGTCAGAGAATGGCTCTGATCTCAGCCAGAAACTTAAAGAAACTCAGAGCAAGTACGAGGAGGCCATGAAAGAAGTCCTCAGTGTGCAGAAGCAGATGAAACTGGGTCTTGTCTTGCCTGAGAGCGTGGAGAGTTATTCACATCTTTGCGAGCTCAGGGTCTCTGAGGAGGAGATAGATGCCCTAAAGCAGGATCTGCAGAAGGCATTAGAAGAAAGTGAAAGAAATAAAGAGAAAGTAAGAGAGTTAGAGGAAAAACTTACAGAAAGGGAGAAAGGTACAGTGGCTAAGCCACCTGCAGAAGAATACGAGGAAATGAAAAGTTCATATTGCTCTGTTATTGAGAACATGAATAAGGAGAAAGCATTTTTGTTTGAGAAATACCAAGAGGCCCAAGAAGAAATCATGAAATTAAAAGACACGCTAAAAAGTCAGGTGACACAGGAAGCCAGTGATGAAGCTGGGGACATGAAAGAGGCCATGAATAGGATGATAGATGAACTCAATAAACAGGTGAGCGAGCTGTCGCAGCTGTACAAAGAAGCCCAGGCTGAGCTGGAGGATTATAGGAAGAGGAAATCTTTAGAGGACGTAACAGCCGAATATATCCATAAGGCAGAACATGAGAAATTGATGCAGGTGACAAACACGTCCAGGGCTAAAGCAGAAGATGCACTGTCCGAAATGAAGTCTCAGTATTCTAGAGTGTTGAATGAGTTGACCCAGCTCAAACAGCTGGTAGATGCACAGAAAGAGAACTCTGTCTCCATCACAGAACATTTGCAAGTGATAACCACGCTGCGCACTGCTGCAAAAGACATGGAAGAAAAAATAAGCAGTCTGAAAGAGCATCTTGCAAACAAAGAAGTGGAAGTGGCTAAGCTAGAGAAACAGCTCCTGGAAGAGAAAGCTGCTGTGACGGATGCAATGGTGCCCAGATCTTCCTATGAAAAGCTCCAGTCGTCCTTAGAGAGTGAAGTGAGTGTGCTGGCTTCAAAATTAAAGGAGTCAGTAAAAGAGAAAGAAAAGGTCTATTCAGAGGTTGCCCAGATTAGAAGTGAGGTCTCTCAAGTAAAAAGAGAAAAGGAAAATATTCAGACTCTCTTGAAATCCAAAGAACAAGAAGTAAATGCACTTCTGCAAAAATTCCAACAGGCTCAGGAAGAACTTGCAGAAATGAAAAGATATTCTGAGAGCTCTTCTAAATTGGAGGAGGATAAAGATAAAAAGGTTGGTGAAATTCTATTGTGTTGGCTTTCTAGCAATAAGTCCTTGGCCCTTCATTCTGTATTAAACTTTGTTGCATTTGTTGGCATTCACCTGTTGTGAGTGCTCAGAGGCTCTGCATGTGACTACATCTGTCCCCACACACCACATTAAGAATAATTTGTTGGATATTTATATTGAAACGAAATTTATCTTTCACCACTTCTCCTTATATTAACACATTTTCACATATGTGATACATATTTGTCCTTTAAAAATCATTTTCAGAAGCTCTGTTACCAGTGTCAGGGATTGGCAGTGAAACTGCAAACTGAAAAGTGTGTGTGATCCATTTTGAACTTCAATTCCTCTTTCTGAATCCAGAACAGATTGCTCCATTATATGGAAACTCAGACATTTCTAGGTGTAATCCTGCTTCCCTAAGCTCCATGAGTTTCCCCACCTCCCCCAAGTCAGTATAAAATCTGACCCACATTCTCACAGGTTGGGATGATTGGGGAATGTAGGGACAGGTAACTGGAGATTGCACTGGATGTGGCCAGAGAAGGACAGAAGTAAAGGGAAGTTCAGGATGGTTTCTTGTATCAGGGGCATTCATCAGTGGGCTATTTACCTTTTTTCTTTTGTGGTGAGTGTTTCAAAAGCCTATAGGGGGTGGGGAATTAGGAATTGGTGGGGTTAGGTGGAAGTTCTGTTCACTTTCAAGGAAAGTGTTCAAAGATACCAGGCTTCCTAAGACTTACTGCTGATTGCCCATATCAGCAATATTGGACAACACATAGCTGTCTTCAAATAAAGGAAGTCTGAAGTCCCATTCTGATTTATTTTTTTCAAACATATTCCTTTTAAGCATAAAAGAAGGAACTCAACATTCCAGCTTTAGTTACCGTCATGCACCAAAACACAATTTGTAATTCAGGGGCCTTTATCAGAACATAATGTGGGGGACCTTGCTGCTTTACCTTATTTTGTTATGTTTCATCTTATGTTTCATCTTTCTTTTAAAATGGAAGAATTGTTCCAAAGTCTCATGTCCTGCAGGCCCAAAGAGATGACTGTTCAAGGCTTAGGAATACCTAAAATTTTGCTTCTGCAGACATGTTACTGCCTATTGATATGGTTTTCCTTTGTCACTAGATAAATGAGATGTCAAAGGAAGTCACCAAATTGAAGGAGGCACTGAACAGCCTGTCACAGCTCTCCTACTCAACAAGCTCATCCAAAAGACAAAGTCAGCAGCTGGATGCGCTGCAGCAGCAAGTCAAGCAGCTCCAGACCCAACTGGCTGTGAGTGGATGTGTTTCCGCTGCCTGTTGGGTGGAGGATGAGGGCGATCACATATAGTTCACCTGTCAGGACAAGGTGGCATGAGCAGAAACATTCCTAGGCCAAAGGAATGTTGTGCTTCAGTGCAGGCAAAGAGGGAACCAGGGGTGAAATTCTTCATCACTGTGCCCAGTGAGATGGTTGGATGCACAACCAGGAAGGAAGGAATCAGTAGGGCTACTGGTTCATTCATCCACTGACTTTTCACTCCTCCTGCTCTTTTTGCAAGAGTTGTTCCCCATCTCTGGCAGCAGGGAACATCTTTTTCTTATTAGGGGCCAGGGTCTCTGGTAGCTGTGTTGCTGCATGTTTGAAGCTGCTTCCAGGAAAACCCTTTTATATCTAAAACAGTTCCCTGGAGTTGTTATAACCAATCACCACACACCTGATATAAAACAACATTAATTTATTATCTCATGGTTCTGGAGATCAGAAGTCGAAAATCAGGTTTACTAGACTTATATCAACCAGCTCTGTTGGCAGAGCTGGGTCCTTCTCAAGGCTGTAGGGGAGAATCCATTTCCTTGTTTTTTCCAGCTTCTAGAAGCTGTCTGCATTCCTTCGCTCACAGCCCCCTCCTCCATCTTCAGAACACATCCCTTCAACTGCTGCCTGTCTTCTCATTTCTTTTTCTGCCTTTGACTTTCTCGCCTCCCTCTTATAAGGACCTTTCAATGATTAAAAGTATGCTACATGATTATATAATCACTCCATCTCAAAATCCTTAATTATAAGATTCCTTTTGTCATATAAACTAACAGGTTCTGGGGATTAGGATGAGACATCTTTGAAGGGCCATTATTTGGCCCACCATATCATCCGTTGCAGTTTTAATTGTCAAGGGTATATTCTCCACATGAAGTTAAGGGATAGTCTGTCCTGGACTGTCGGTAGCTTCAGTGCACAAACAGAATACGGATTTGATGATTTCTTCAGCATAGATTTAATACTTGTGAATTCAGGTTTCTACATTCCTTACTGTGGTTGGCCACAAAGTATAATACTAACTTTTTGGAGTTAACAGCTCTAGCAGTGGTGGAAAAATCAAGGGAAAAATGATCCTCTTTACTGTGTTCTGTAGGCCACTCCCTTAATAAAATGGTTATTAAAGACTTGTAGATAAAAGTGCTAATAGTTTATATAGTAAATTATTCAGCATATGTTTGTTGAGTATTTATTATGTATCAGTATTGTACATGGTGCTGATGATATAAAAGATAAATTCATGGAATTTATACTCAATATATGTTAATATGGTGATAATCCATTGATAAAGAGGTATCCAGCACACTGTGGGCCTGCAGAGGAAATGTGCCAACCCAATCTGTTAAGTCATGAAAAGTTTCCTACAGGAGGTGATGTTTGTACTGAGTCTCAAAGGGATAGGTGAAAATTTCCTTACTCAGCAAGGCTGAGATGTGGCACTAACTAGCTTGTAGTAACTTGGAGAGACTCCAGTGGACTGGGGCCAGGTAGAATCTGGACTGCAGTAAGCTGGCTGCTAGAGGAGTAAGTAGACAGGTGTCTGGTGAGGCTGAAGAATCACAGCACGGGGCAGGGGGAAGCCTAGGAGATAGTAGTCAGAGGGTGGGATGCTTTTATTGGTGATATCAGAGATGGTAATGACAGAGGCAGGGTTATGACCATGAGAGGAATGGCTGAAAGGAAGAGGACTAAGTCATTGAAGGTGAGATTGAGAGGCCCAGGTGTTAGATGGGTTATTTGCCCAGATATCAAAGCTACTCAAGTGAGGACAGAAGCAGGGATGGAAGGAAGACATTTATCAGAAGATAACGTCATAAATAATTGGGGAGGGGGGCGTACATGGAAGGTAGGGAGGGAACACCACAAAGAAAGGGACCAAGTGTAGCTTCTTATGGTGTGAACTTCAAAGAACTATGGTTTGAAAGGTTGTCCATTAATAGGAAGGGTACTCATTCTGACTCTGAGAGGAAGGAAGGGGTAAATGGGTGTTTATGGACTTTTGTAGATTTTTGAAGTAATCTATATACAATAGTTTTCAGTTTTCATGATGAAGTAGGAGTTAGGCACTCAGAAGTGCTAAGATCTTTGAAACAGTTTGAGGCCAGGAGTTTGTGACGAGCCCAAGCAACAGCAAGGCCCCATCTCTACAAGAAGTAGAAAAATTAGCTGGGCATGGTGACACATGCCTATACTCCCAGCTACTTGGGAGAGTGAGGCAGGAAGATCACTTGAACCCAGGAGCTGGGGGTTGCAGTGAGCTATGATGATGATGTCATAAGATTCAACTTGGGCAACAGACACCTGTTTTCAAATATATATATATATATATATATTTGTTGTTTTTGTTGTTTTGCATATATATACACACACACATACACACACATATATATGTCTTTGAAGAGTTACTGAGAAGAATTGGAATAGTAGCTCAACAAGGAGAAATAAAAGCATCAGCACCAGTATTGAACTGTACAAACCATCTTGTTTGCCTTCACGGTGTAAATAAAATTGAGCCTGTCTAGGGATTATACAACACTGCCAAATAAAGTATAATCCATAATCGCCTTAAGAATACATTTTTAAATTAAATTAATGCATACTTGGTCATTATCAAAAAGTTGAAAAATACAGAAAACTCTGAAAAGTTCCTACAAATTAAAATTGCCCATAATATAATTCAACAACTCTGAGATCATCACTTCTTCCATTTGATATATTTCCTTGCCTTATTTACTTTGAGTGCATGTTTCTGCCTCTGCATAAGTGCCATATAGTTCCAAAACAAATTCAGGAGTATAAAACTCCTTTTTACTTCAGTTTTCTCCTAGAGTTGACATACCAAGATGAAGTAGGTAGATTTTTTTTCCCCTAAGAATATTAAAAAGTATTCAGAAACATACAAGCCATTGAGCCCATAGTAATTTTAGAAGCTTCATATGCTTGCATACAGTGGAGGGACTCACTCTGGTAGCATTTGATGGCAGTTTTCCTATCGTTTATTTTTGTTCTTTAATGATCTCCTAAGTTCATTAATAATGTCAAATTTTTTCTTTGCAGGAATGTAAGAAACAACACCAGGAAGTCATATCGGTTTACAGAATGCATCTTCTATATGCTGTGCAGGTATGATAATGCCCCGTGATGTTTCTGGACATCCTAAACACGGCAGCAGATGTTGCCCATACTCCCATCATTAAACTAGTAGAACAAATAAAAATTAGAGGAGAATACTTTTACTGGAAAGCCTGAAAATGGCTTTTGTTGTACATTGGATTTTATGTCCAGAGCCTTTGCCCTGATTACCAGGAGCAACCTCACCATTCATTGAGAAATGAAGGGTGATATGGGTGCTGTCCACTATTGGGAGGGCCCAGCCTTTCCTTTCCAGCCATGCCAGTGTTCTCAGGCGCATCAGCACTGCCTTATCTCAGCAATTGCTGGTATTCTGGTTAGCCGGGCTCCCACTTGCAACCGAGATCCCAGATATCTTTGGCTGAGTGTTCTGATAGACGCTGCCTCGTCATCCTTCAGATGAATAGGGACACGGCCCTCTCTTTGAGTCAGTTCCTCATAGAAATGTGGACTTGATAAGGCTGACAGTCCTCTAAAGATGGGGTATCAGCCCAGGGCTTCCTGCCAGCCAGACATTTTGTTTCTCCGAGGAGAAAGTGCCATGACTCAATTTAGGTTCTTACGAGTATCTTGTGTTTGAATTCCATAGGGCCAGATGGATGAAGATGTCCAGAAAGTACTGAAGCAAATACTTACCATGTGTAAAAACCAGTCTCAGAAGAAGTAAAATGGATTCCTTGGCAGGACGCTGCCCCCTTGTTGTCCATCTTTGTGATCCAGAGTTGTTGGCAACCACTGCCATCCTTCTCATTTGTGACCTAGCATAGCCTCTTCCCTTTCCAAAGGTTTCTGAGTACTGGTCCCAGGAGAAGACAGCCCTCCTAGCAACTGCTTAGACTTCAAACCAGTGGAGGTGAAATTCTCTGTCATCTCTTCAGTTTGCTGGGCTGGACTGAGCCACACCCAAAGGTCTGGCTGAGATGCGGCACCCTCCTCCGTAGCTGACCACCTGAGTGGCTCCATCACCACGGAGCGATACAATACACAGAGGTCTCTACGCAGTGAATGCTGCTTCTGTTCCTGAACTGGGGCTGTGCTAGTCAGCACCAGAGAGCTTTTTTGGGCTTTGGCTTCCAATCTCAAAAACACGATTTGCTTTTTAACCAAATTAGTGTGGCATTAGTTACAAAGCGCATGCTTAAGATCCTTTATCATGATATCCTGTGGATTTAAAATCTCCACTTCTATCTTGTCCCTCCATCTGCCTTACATATCTCATCACCCTGCTTATCAATCTCATAGTTTGATGAGCACTCTTAACTGAAGTTTAAGGCAAATTGTCCTTAGTAAGTTTTTTTAAGTAAATTGAAATTGTCTATGCAAACTTGCCTCCTGCTTGAAGCTCAGGAAACCCAGACATTTTGTGTTTCAACAAGGGACAGTAAACTGCATGTTTACAGCCAAAAGAAATGCCTCATAGTTCCTAACCTCAATTTTTTTAAAGTGTTTTTTTCCTCTGTAATATTTTTATTGGCTCTTGAAGATGTTTTCATATCTAAACCCCTAAATAAGTAAAATTACATTAGATAATATTAACAAAATACTTTTTAGGTAATCATGTTAGGACTTTTTAAAAATATAACTTTCTATCCAAAGTTTTCCGCTATAGCGAAAGGTAATTATGTATTCCAGACTTGAGCTGCCACCAGTATCCCTAAGACTTTCTGCCATTGTGTCCTCAAAACTGTAGTGCATTTCTGAATATAGTAAATACTCTCTGTATGCATTGAATATTTTGAATGTCCTGACTCTATCAGCACCCATAAACTATCTCTTAAAGGACTGTTAGTACCAATTTTCCAACCTTGAAACTAAAAACCCTGATACGATAACGTGGCGTATAGGTCTTGGGGGGAAATATTTCTGTTCACTTTACTTTCAGGTTAAAAATGTCCCTAGCTTGCTTGCAGCCTCCTGTATACCATTGATTTTGTGGAGGGAGATAAACAGAATACAGAAGGCTCCAAAATATTTGACTAGAAGTGGAGGGCCCCTACTGACAGGGCCACACACTGCAGTGCTGCCCAGGCTTAGAGGCAGTCAGCTGTGCTGGATGTGTGTTCATCCGTATTGGATGAGGACCAACTACAGCAAAAAGGTTTTAAAGCTTGGTGTTACTTTTCTTAAGTTGTTTAATTGTAGTTAAGCAATTTCGAAAATGCTCCAAAGAAATGTGAAAGGTCTTTTTTGTCACATTGCAAATGCAAAACAACTCCCCCTGCGCGCGGGGGGGGGGGGGCGGGGGGGGGGGGGGGGGGGGGGGGGGGGGGGGGGGGGGGGGGGTGGGGGGGGGGGGGGGGGGGTGGGGGGGGGGGGGGTGGGGGTGGGGGGGGGGGGGGGGGGGGGGTGGGGGTGTGGGTGGGGGTTGGGTTTGGGGTGGGGGTGGGGGTTGGGGTTGGGGTTTAGTGTTTAGTGTTTAGGGTTAGGGTTAGGGTTAGGGCTAGGGCTAGGGCTAGGGCTAG
>CAUYPK010168561.1:0-12763 GCA_963574355.1 Loris lydekkerianus
TTGTGGCAAATTTCTTCAACATGTGAATGTTGTTGAATTATTTAATTTCTTCATCGTAAATGAAGCTCAGTTTAGCTGGGTACAGGATTCTGAGTTGAAAGTTATTTTGTTTTAGGAGATTAAAATTCAGTGACCATCTTCTTCTAGCTTCAAAGGTTACAGCAGAGAGATCTGCAGTTATTCTAATATTCTTCCCCTTATAGGTCATGTTTTTCTTTCGTCTGGCAGCTTTGAGAATTTTCTCCTTCATATTAACTTTAGTGAAATTGATTATGATGTGTCTGGGGGATGTCTTATTCAGGTTGAGTCGTGCTGGGTTTCTGAAACTGTCTGCTCTGAATTTTGGAATCTCTTGGCATATCTGGAAAGTTCTTCATAATCTCATGGAGAAGAGACTTTGTGCCATGTGAATCCACTTCATCCCTTTCAGGGATCCCTATAAGACAAATATTTGTTTTCTTCGAATTTTCCCAGAGGTCTCTGAGAGAGTGGTCTGTTTTTGCTTTCCATTTCTCTTCTTTTTTGAGGGTTTGGAAGCATTCAAAAGCTTTGTCTTCAATGTCAGAAATTCTTCCTTCTGCTTGCTCCATTCTGTTACTTAGGGATTCTACTGTGTTTTTCAGATTTTTGAGGGATGCAACTTCTTGTCTCAATGTGTCAAAATCTTTGGTCATTTGGTCTTTGAATCCATTGAATTCTTGAGATAACTTTTGGAATTCTAATTCGATCTTATCTGCTATCCAGATCCTGAATTCAATTTCTGACATGTCAGCTATTTGTTTGTGCATGGGATCTTGTGCTGTTTCTGCCTCATTGATCCTTGGGGGATTTGATCTACTCTGATTATTTATATTGCCAGAATTTTTTGTTGTTTTCACCTCATGATTGTTTTTCACCATTGCCTCTGGCCATCCTCAGAGTTGGGGAGGTGTCTCTTCAAGATTAGACCCCAGCGGGATCACTCTATTGTTGCTGGATCTTTGTAGGGAATGACCCTTTGTAGTTCCTCTGGGGCTGCTCTAGCTAGGGAATTCTGGTTGTGGAAGAAGTTCCGGTGTGTAACACACCCAGATCCAGAACAGGGTTGGAGGTGGTGCGTATGGTTCTGGAAGCACCTGGGGCTCAGTGACTTTGGCACAGAGAGCCCAAGGCTCCAACAGTCTCTGGCCAGGAGAAGGGCTCTGTGCAGAGGCAGGGAGGGCTCCAGAGGGCACGCAGCTACCAGAGCCCCTGGCCAGATGAACGGGCTAGTGTGGAGGCTGGGAGGGCACAGGAGGGAGGATGCAGGGTTGTGTGGTTCCTGCAGTTCCTGATCAGGGAAAGTGGAGGCTCGGTGGGTGCGGGTCACTGGTCAGCGTCACTGTGCAGCTCTTATGGAGGTTTGGGCAGCACCAAGCCCAGGAGTTTGAGGTTGCTATGAGTTGTGACATCATGGCACTCTACCCAGGGCAACAGCCCAAGTTCCAGAGTGCCAAAACCGTCTCACTCTGCCCCTAAGGATTAAGGCTGGAAGGCAGCTAACTCCCCGCCTTTAGACTGCTTAGTCACTAGGTTACTTTGTCTCACCCAATCTTTGCTCTGGGATCCTGAGGGCAGAGCTTGCTGGGGCAGTTCTTTCACAATGGCCTCCTGTGCCCAGCTCAGTGGCTCAGTCTGTGGTTCCAGACAATGCCCAAAATTCTCCACACTCCTGCTCAAGCTCTCCCCAAGGCAGTTCAACTTAGTGCCAAGTCCAAGAACACCAAAATAGTTCACAGGTAAGGCCTTTCTGTTTTGCAGTCTCATTGCTGCTTGTCCTTACGGTTGTCAGCGTGATTAGGTCGATCAAACACACGCAACCACTTTCCAGTTTTCCACTGTTTTTGTCATCCTCGTGGGGTCTAGAAGTCCTTTGCTGGCTCCCTGTATCCTCAAAGGGATGATTATAGGCAGATCCCACTGGCCAGAGATGCATGGAGTCTTGTCTTTCCAGACTCCTCGCTCCCAGTTGCAGGGAAGCTGCTACTCGGCCACCATCTTTAATGCAATCTCCATTTAAAAGTTCTATCAATTATTTTTATGAACCTTCACAAGCTCATTATTAGATATGAAAATTAAAGAGTAAAAATTGTGAAAGCAAAGTGGAATCCACCTGGCTACATATGTATTCTCCAAGTCCACTGGGTGAAACTGCTCTAAAGGAGAAACCATGTTAGAAAAGTCATTTCTATAACTAATGCACCAAATAAAGGCCAAAATTCTCCTGATTATCATTAATCCTGAGATATATTATGGCTCTGGAATATTTTATTAGAAAAGAAGTCAATATTCTAGCAAACTTGCCAAAACTTCTCTCAAATATGGAAAGGTGTGACAATTAAATTAGCTAAATTGTCCTAGAAAAATCCTTTGAATGGTGAACTAGGCAGCAAGGTAGGAAACACTTTTTTTAGGATAAGTTTGTGAACTTAATTGTTGGACCTTGTGTGTAATTGCAAAACAGGTCAGGTCAGGTCAGTTTACAATTTTTTTTAAAGATCATTAAATAGTATCAAAGAACATAATTTCATATCTTCTCTGTCTCAGAAAATAGAATTATTTCATTTCTTTATTAGTTGGGTTGAAAACAAAGAACATACCCAGATGTGAAATGTATACTAGAAAAATACTTCTTTACTAAAATATATCCCACATACAACATTTCTGTTATTTTTTCTATTAGCATGTCTAGTTATATTATCAAAGAAAGTGTATTTCTAGTAACTATAAATATAACACTACTTAAAAAATAAAGAGCAAGATTAAACAAGACAATTTTAAAGGGAAAGTTATACTTCACCTAACAAATATCAAGATTTCCTAGAAATTTTTAGAAATGAAGGCAGTATGATATTGTCTCAATGCACAAAATAATAAAGATGTGGGCAGTGTCCGTAGCTCAGAGGATAAGGTGCCGGCCACATATACCAAGGCTAGCAGGTTGGAATCCAGTCTGGTCCAGCTAAAACAACAATGACAACAGCAACAAAATAATAGCAGCCGTTGTGGCAGGTGCCTGTAGTCCCAGCTACTTGTGAGGCTAAGGCAAGAGAATTGCTTAAGCTCAAGACTTTGAGGTTGCTGTGAGCTGGGACACCACAGCACTCTACCTAGGGTGACAGCTGGAGATGCTGTCTCAAAATAATAATAATAATAATGATGATGATGATGAAAACACCAACATATATGACAACTTAATATATGAGGGGCATGAAAAAATAGTTTTCAATAACTAAAGATATAAAAACTACTTAGATATATGAACAACAAAAAAGAAAAGAAAAGAGTGAGAGCAAAAAAGAGAGAGGCAGAAAGAAAGGAAAAGGAAAACAAAAGGAACATATAAATTAAAGTAAGGGAAAGGGGAAAAAAGGAAAGGGAAGAATTGGCTTTTAACTTTTTGTTGTCCAAAAAATAACACCCAAATAAATTAAATATTTAAATGTGAAAGCGAAACTTAAAATTTCAAAAAAAAGAAAATTTTTGATTTGATAAACTAGAATTTCTTAATCATGACTTAAAAATTTCAAACTACTGAAGTGATATATAATAAATTATATTTAAGTATGTATGTTCATGAAGATACCATTAAAAAAGAAAAGCCCCAAGTTGAATAAAAATGTTTGTAACAAATATATATTACTTGCATATTACTTGCAATTTCCTGTGATAATGTTGTGTAAAAATAATCCTCATAGTGAACTTCTGAAATAATTTCAGTAGTTTCCAGTAACAGGTACTTATTTCTCAATCATATGTATGTTGGCTATGGGATGTAGAATGGGTGCAATTGGGCAGTGCTTGGTCCAGGAGTGGTCCTTTAGGTCAGCTCAATGTGTCTCCTCACTCTGGGATAAGTAGCTGCTGAGCTCATACAGAGGCTTATGCCAAAAGATAAGATGGCAGAGACCTCTCAGCTACTTAGTATGCCTCCTAGAGCCTTAGTTTAGAACAGAGACATTGACATTCCAAAGCCAGGCAAAGGGACTAGTCCAGCTCATGCTATTTCAAAAGAGAGGAGAAAGTATTTGTTAAACAATGATTCACTCTGTCATACACATAGCCAACAAAGTTCATTTTGAAAATATATATGCAATTGCAACGAACTGATAAGGAGAAAAATTAAATAATTGGCAAAAGACATCAGTAGAAATTCAGAAAAAAAAATGAATGGTCCCAGTTAATTGATAATTAATACAATGCAAACTAAAGCTACAAAGAAATACCATTAGTTAATACCATATTTATAAAAAATGTAAAAGTTTGACAGAACTATGTATGAGAGAGAAGAATGCCTAGTACAAGCTCGAAATGGTATTTTGGCAGACCTAGAAAAAGTAAAGGTGTTCCTCAACCCATGGCCTTTTTATAGACCCTATAGTAGTTTTTGTACATCTATAGCTGAAGACATATACAAGCATGCAGTTAATGTGTTATTCTGTAATAACAAAAGCTGGATGCACTCCAAATACTTTTGATAGGAGAATAGATTATGAATGACAGTATGTGTATTAATTGGGTAACTATACAGCAATGATAAATAAGTAAATATGGATAACTGTAACACCCAATTTAAAGAAAAAATATAAAACTTCCAGAATATAGACAACATGGTTAATTTACTGTATGAATAGAAATCTAGGCATTTAAAATAAAATATTATGTTTTTATGCACATGTGATAAAATTTTGTTTCAAGATAATGGTTACATGTAGGAGGACAGGGAGAGTGTGACATGGAATTCAAAGGCATAGTAATGTTCTATTTATCATATAGGGCTTTAAAATGTGAGTGAATATTATCAGTTTTTAAAGTAAGCATATGCTTTATATGCACAGTGTATACCAAAAAGTTTAATTAAATATCTTTCTTTATTCCTTGCACATCTGAGGATCCTGTTTTAATGGGACTGTAATAAATTGGCACCAGTATTGGATTAGAAATTTTTACACACATGAAATTTTATAATTAGGTATAGAGGGAAGAAAAATAAAAATATCAGTTAGATATTCAGACATCATTAGAAAAAAAAGAAATCCATGAAATAGAGACATGAAGTAGAAATAAGGCCTTTGAAGGCATAAAGATGTAGACTTCAGTATTTTGATGATTTTTATTACCGTGAATACTGCATCTTGGTCTTGATGACAAATAAATTTGGTTTATCAGCACTTGAAGCAGATAGTAGGCAAAATAAATAAGCCCCCCAGAATCAGAACATCAGAGCATTAATTTGTAAAAAAATATATATAATTATACCAGGAATTGGAATACTTAGTTTACATGACTTATGCATCAACCTATTTGTTTATCCAGTTACATGCCTGACACTATTTTGCTGCTGGAAATATAGCTATACTGTGCAAAAGTTAAAGTCTCTACATTTTTTCTGTTTACATTCTTTTAGGGAGGGGAAATAGTACAAAAAATAAATGTTATATTAAAGAGTATTAAGGGATGTGAAGAACCAGAGTAAGGGTTTAGAGAGTGCTGAGAAGAGGTACTTTTAAAAGAGTGTAGTAAGAGAATGCTTCTCTGAGCAGAGACTTGAAGTGAGGGAAGGAGACATGAAAATATCTCTGGAAACATTATGTATGAGGGTCCGTAAGGAGAACAGGGTTTGACTAGCTCTTGCCAGCAAGAAAAAAAATGGCAAAATGAGGCAAAGACTAAGTAGTAAAAGGTCAGGGGTGGATGAAGTGAGGAGGAGATGTGCAGATCAGATAAGGCCTTGAATATTCTAAGAATTTTGGATTTTATTCTGAGTGAGAAGGAAATTTATGGCAGAAGGATTGAGAGGGTGTGTTTCATGATCTGATGTAGTTTAAAATTTATGTTTTATATTATAATAAAATATACTATATATATATAAAATAAAATATACATAATATTTACCATCCTAACCATTTTTAAGTCTACAGTTTAGTAGTGTTAAGTACATTCATAGTATTGTACAGCCAATTTCCAGAACTGTTTTTATATTATAAAACTGAAATTTTATGTTATGTGACAACTCTTCATTTTCCCCTGCTCCCAACCCCTGGAAACCACTATTCTACTTTCCGTTTCTATAAATTTGTTTGCTCTATATACCTTATATAAGTAGAATCATCCAGTATTTGCCTTTTTGCCACTGGATTATTTCATTTAGCATACTATCCTAAAAGTTGATCCATTCATAACATATGTCATAATTTCTTTCCTATTTAAGGCTGAATAATATTCTGTCATATGCATGTGGGTATACATACACCATATTTTGCTTACCCATTCATCTGTAGATTGGCATTTGGAGAATAAATGTCCCTGCCTTTGCTATTGCTGTTATGAACATGGGTGTAGATATTTCTTCGAGACCCTGCCTTCGGTGCTTTTGGGTATATATCCAAAAGTACAATTGCTGGCTCTTAACTGACATATTTTAGTAGGATCATTCTAATTGCTATAAAGCAAGAAGACAGGTAAAAGTTGAGAGAAAAACAAACAAACAGGGAAACTATTAGAAAAGCTACTGGAAAACTCCAAGGGAAGAGTGGTACTGTCTAGGGCTAGGCCTATAATAGTGTAGGTGGTAATGTCATGTTCAGATTTTGGTAGAGGTAACTGAATTTGTTTCTGAATTAGAAGTGGAATCTGAGATAGGAGTTCTTAGGAACTGCATAGGCCTGGACAATAATGGTCAAGGAGACAAAAAAAGGGGGGGGGACACAATGTGTGATTCATTTTAGGGTGTGAGGATGACCGAGAGTTTGATTTGATGTGAAGTGGACATGTCAAGCAGTCTAATATATATATTTTTATAATTTATGGAAAAGTTAGGGTTTAAAGATAAAACTTTAGTAATCGTTATCAGTAGGTAGATGGTATTTTAAGCTACAAGACAGGACGAAATTCCCTAGGGATTGAGTGTAGATGGACAAAAGTTGTTCAAAGACTGAGCCCAAGGTCTGACTGACCTTTGGAGGTTGACAAAGGATGAATCATTTGGCAGAGGGAGGAGGAAAAAAAGGGCCATGAAGGCAGGGAGAGACAAGGTGATAGAAGTCAAACAGAGAAAGTATTTCATTAGACAGGTCATGATCAAATGTTTCAACAGCTGCTGACATCAAAGAGAGTCAACAGAAAAAGAAATAAAAATGGCATTTAGGCATCTTAAAATAGGGTAATTGTGTTTAATCGAAGAAAGGAAAATGTGAACAATATTGAAATATTGTCTATTTATCCAGTTGCAAGGCAAGCAAGAGAATTTTGTCACCATTCTCTGATGAGGCATTTGTAGAAAAATAAAACTATCATGTTGCTGATGAGAATGAAAAAATGGAGAAAGAGATTAAAGATGGCGGCCGAGTAACAGCTTCCCTGCCACTGGGCATGGCGATTCTGGGGAGACAAGACTCCAGGCATCTTTGGCCATTGTGATCTGCCTATAATCATTCCTTTGAGGATACAGGGAGCCAGAAAGGGACAAAAACAGTGGAAAACTGGCAAGTGGTTGTGTGTGCTCGATCGACCTAATCACGCCGACAACCGTAAGTACAAGCAGCAGTGAGACTGCAAAATGAAAAGGCCTTACCTGTGAACTGTTTTGGTGGTCTTAGACTTGGCACTGAGTTGAACTGCCTTGGGGAGAGCTTGAGCAGGAGTGTGGAGAACTTTGGACATTGTCTGGGGCCACAGACTGAGCCACTGAGCTGGGCACAGAAAGTCATCGTGAAAGAACTGCCTGGACAAGCTCCGCTCTCAGTGTCCCAGAGCAAGGATCAGGCGGAATGAAGTAACCTAGTGACTGAGCAGCCTAAAGACTGGGAGTGAGCTGCCTTCCAGCCTTAATCCTTAGGGGCAGAGTGAGACAGTTTTGGCACGTTGGAGCCTTGGGCTGTTGCTCTGGGTAGAGTGCCATGACATCACAGCTCATAGCAACCTCAAATTTCTGGGCTTGGCGCCACCCAGACCTCCATAAGAGCTGTGCAGCAACCCCCGATCAGTGACCCTCACCCACCGGGCCTCCACATTCCCTGAACAGGAACTGCGGGAGCCACACAACCCTGCATCTTCCCTCCTGTGTCCTCCCAGCTGCCACACAAGTTCGTTCATCTGGCCTGGGACTCTGGTAGCTGCATGCCCTCTGGAGCCCCCTGTCTCTGTGCAGAGCCTTCTCCTGGCCTGAGACTGTTGGAGCCTTGGGCTCTCTGTGCCAAAGTCACTGGGCAACAGGCACTCTCAGAACTGTGCGCACTACCTCCAGCCCTCTTGCTGGATCCGGGTGTGTCACACACCCGAGCTGCTTTCACAACCAGAACTCCCTAGCTAAAACAGTCCCAGAGGAACTACACAGGGTCACTAACTACAAAAACCAGCAAAAATAGAGAGATCCTCCTGGGGTCTAATCTTGGAGAGACACCTCCCCAACATTGAGGACGGCCAGAGGCAATAGTGAAAAACAATCATGAAGTGAAATCAACAGAAAAACTCTGGCAATATGAATAATCAGAGTAGATCAACTCCCCCAGGGATCAATGGGGCAAAAACAGCACAAGACCCCATGCACAAACAAATAGCTGAGATGTCAGAAATTGAATTCAGGATCTGGATAGCAAATAAGATTGAATTAGAATTCCGAAAGTTATCTCAAGAATTCAATGGATTCAAAGACTAAATGACCAAAGATTTTGATACATTGAGACAAGAAGTGGCATCCCTCCAAGCTCTGAGAAACACAGTCGCATCCCTCAGAAACAGAATGGTGCAAGCAGAAGAAAGGATTTCTGACATTGAAGACAAAGTTTTGGAATGCTCCCAAACCCTCAAAGAGGAAGAGAAATGGAGAGCAAAAATAGACCACTCTCTCAGTGAGCTCTGGGATAATTCGAAGAAAACCAATATTCGTCTTATAGGGGTCCCTGAAAGTGATGAAGTAGCTTCACAAGTCACAGAGTCTCTTCTCCATGAGATTATGAAAAAGAACTTTCCAGATATGCCAAGAGATTCCAAAATTCAGATAGCAGACAGTTTCAGAACTCCAGCACGACTCAACCCAAATAAGATATCTCCCAGACACATCATAATCAATTTCACTAAAGTTAATATGAAGGAGAAAATTCTGAAAGCTGCCAGACAAAAGAAAACCATTACCTACAAGGGGAAGAATATTAGAATAACTGCAGATCTCTCTGCTGAAATCTTTCAAACTAGAAGAAGATGGTCGTTGGCTTTTAATCTTTTAAAACAAAATAACTTTCAACACAGGATTCTGTACCCAGCTAAACTGAGCTTTATTTATGATGGAGAAATTAAATACTTCAACGACAGTCACATGTTGAAAAACTTTGCCACAACTAAACCGGCTCTCCAGGGCATTCTTAGACCTATCCTCCATAAAAACCAACATAATCCTCCACCACAAAAGTAAACCCACCCAAAAAATTTTTGATCAAATTCTAACTTCCACAGTTGCAAAAGGATTAAAAATGTTCACCAGACGCTCAAAAGGCTTATCAATATTCTCAATGTGAATGGTTTAAATTGTCCTCTAAAGAGGCACAGGTTGGCTGGCTGAATACAAAAACTCAAGCCAGATATCTGCTCCATCCAAGAATCACATCTTACATTAAAAGACAAATAGACTTAGGTGAAGGAATGGTCATCTATATTCCAGGCAAAGCGGAAAAAAGCAGGCATTGCAATCCTGTTCGCAAACGCAATAGGCTTTAAACCAACCAAAATAATTAAGGATAAGGATGGACACTTCATATTTGCTAAAGGTAATACTCAATATGATGAGGTCTCAATTATTAATATTTATGCACCCAACCACAATGCACCTCAATTTATAAGAGAAACTCTAACTGACATGAGCAACTCAATTTCCTCAACTTCCATAGTAGTTGGAATTTTTAACACCCCTTTAGCAATGCTAAATAGATCCTCCAAAAAAAAGCAAAGCAAAGAAGTTTTAGATTTAAACTCAACCATTCGGCATCTGGACTTAACAGACATCTACAGAACATTTAATCCTGAAAAACTGAATACACATTCTTCTCATCAGCCCATGGAACATACTGCAAAATCAACCACATCCTAAGCCACAAATCTAACCTCAGCAAATTTTGAAAAATAGAAATTTTTCTAGACATCTTCTCAGAGCATCATGGAATGAAAGTTGAACTCAATAACAACAGGAACCTGCATACCCATAAAAAACATGAAAGCTAAACAAGCTTATGCTGAAGGATACATGGGTCATAGATGAGATTAAGAAAAAAATCACCAAATTTTTGGAACAAAATAACAATCAAGACACAAACTACCAGAACCTCTACAATACTGCTAGGGCAGTCCTAAGAGGGAAATTTATAGCACTGCAAGTCTTCCTCAAGAAAACAGAAAGAGATGAAGTTAATAATTTAATGGAACATCTCGAGCAACCTGAGAAGAAGAATACTTCAACCTCAAACCCAGCAGAAGAAAAGAAATAACCAAAATCAGAGCAGAATTAAATGAAATTGAAAACAAAAGAATTATACCACAGATCAATAAATCCAAAAGTTGGTTTTTTGAAAAGATCAATAAAATAGATAAACCTTTGGCCAATCTACCAGGAAAAAAAGAGTAAAATCTATAATTTCATAAATCAGAAATGGCAATGGCGAAATACCAACAGACACCTCAGAAATTCAAAAAGTTCTTAACGAACATTAGAAGAAACTCTACACTCACAAATATAAAAATCTGAAAGAAATCGACCAATACATGGAAGCACCCCACCTACCAAGACTTAGCCAGAACGAGTGGAAATGTTGAACAGGCCTATATCAAGTTCTGAAATAGCATCAACTATACAAAATCTCCCTAAAAAGAAAATCCAGATGGCTTTACATCAGAATTCTACCAAACATTTAAAGAACTAATACCTATACTACTAAACCTCTTCCAAAATATAGAAAAAGAAGGAATATTACCCAACACATTCTATGAGGCAAACATCACCTTGATCCCCAAACCAGGGAAAGACCAACAAGAAAAGAAAATTATAGACCAATATCACTAATGAATATCGGTGCTAAAATACTCAATGAGATCCAGACAAACAGAATCCAACAACACATCAAAAAAATTATACACCATGACCAAGTCATCTATCCCAGGGTCTCAAGGCTGGTTCAATATACATAAATCTATAAATGTAATTCAACACATAAATAAACTTAAAATAAGGACCATATGATTCTTTCAATTGATGCAGAAAAAGCCTTTGATAATATCCAGCATCACTTCATGATCAGAACACTTAAGAGAATTGGTATAGAAGGGACATTTCTTAAACTAATAGAGGCCATCCACAGAAAATCCACAGCCAACATCATATTGAATGGAGGTAAATTGAAATCATTTCCACTTAGAACAGGAACCAGGCAACGTTGCCCATTGTCTCCATTGCTCTCTAACATTGTAATGGAAGTTTTAACCATTGCAATTAGGGAAGAAAAGGCGATCAAGGTATCCACATAGGGTCAGAATATATCAAACTTTCACTCTTTGCAGACAATATGATCATATATCTGGAAAACACTATGGATTCTTCTGCTAAAGTTTTAGAAGTGATTAAGGAATATAGCACGGTCTCAGGCTACAAAATCAACACCCATAAATCTGTAGCCTTTATATATACCAACAATAACGAAGTTGAACAAACACTCAAAGACTCTATTCCTTTCACAGTAGTGCCAAAGAAGATGAAATATTTGGGAGTATACCTAATAAAGAACGTGAGAGATCTCTACAAAGAGAACTATGAAACTCTAAGAAAACAAATAGCCGAAGATGTTAACAGATGGAAAAACATATGTTCATGGTTGGGAAGAATCAACATTGTTAAAATGTCCATACTGCCCAAAGCAATATTTTAATGCTTTGCCCAAAGAATTTTAATGCAATTCCTATTAAAGCTCCATTGTCATACTTTAAAGATCTTGAAAAAATAATACTTCATTTTACATGGAATCAGAAAAAACCTCGAATAGCCAAAACATTACTCAGCAATAAAAACAAAGCAGGAGGAATCATGCTACCAGACCTGAGATTGTACTATAAATCAACAGTGATCAAAACAGCATGGTACTGGCACAAAAGCAGAGAAGTAGATGTCTGGAACAGAATAGAGAACCAAGAGGGATCCAGCTACTTACCATTATTTGATCTTTGACAAGCCAATTAAAAACATTCAGTGGGGAAGAGATTCCCTATTTAAGAAATGGTGCTGGGTAAACTGGTTGGCAACCTGTAGAAGATTGAAACTGGACCCACACCTTTCACCATTAACTAAGATAGACTCTCACTGGATAAAAGATTGAAACTTAAGACATAAAACTATAAAAATACTTGAAGAAAGTGCAGGGAAAACTCTTGAAGGAATCGGCCTGGGTTAATACTTTATGAGGAGGACTCCCCAGGCAATTGAAGCAGTACCAAAATACACTACTTGGGCCTGATCAAACTAAAAAGCTTCTGCACAGCCAAGAACATAGTGAGTGAAGCAAGAAGACAGCCCTCAGAATGGGAGAAAATATTTGTCTGTTATACCTCCGATAAAGGTCTAATAACCAGAATACACAGAGAATTCAAATTTATTAGCAAGAAAAGAACACGTGACCCCATTTCAGGGTGGACAAGGGACTTAAAGAGAAACTTCTCTAAAGAAGACAGACGCAAAATCTACAAACACATGGAAAAAAGCTCATCATCCTTA